>CABEEJ010004521.1:0-46682 GCA_901482245.1 Timema douglasi
TCCAACAGATGGCAGCCTACAAACATGCCCGGTCCATGTATCATTGTGTCTAGATAGATGGCGCAGTTGGGCAGTCACTTACAACAGAGTCAAGTGCTATTGGCTGGCATTGATGAGGTGGTGTCTATTTTTATACCTGACCCACCCCAGTTACTAAAAATACAACGTTCACAAAGATAATTGCAACGCAGCGACCTAAATAAATGCAACAAAAACATTTTACAGCCGATTTCCTTAAACTTTTCAACCTTTTTTCTCACATTTTTCACGGTTCCCCAAAAAAGGGTCGTTACTTCGAGAGGGTCGCTATTCCCGGGGTCGTAGAATCGAGAGTTGACTGTATAAGAGGAAGAATGGTAGAAGGATAAAGGACGATGTAGGTTTTTAAATAAAGTGGCCCAGCCAACGGTTAGAAACAATTGATTATCATGATGATTTCTATGACTAGTATTAATCGTGTCCAAGGTTACATTTGGTTAGAAATTAAAATTTATCTATTATTTAATTTAAAAGGGTGATAATAATAAAAGTATATTGACATAAAATGTCCCCACATTTGCATGGAGGAAATATGGGAAAACAAAGAGAAAAATTTTCTCTCGATACACCTTGTCGGGATTAAACTTCCACCAACAAACTAGTTACTTTGAGACTAATATCTTTATTTACGTGGTCACTGATGTAGATCTTAGTTATATTTCCCATCACAAAAGTCATATGTGAGTAAATGTAATGATAAATAAAAAATAAAATTTCTATTAGATATCAGCTTAGCTTAATTTAGTTTGTTTGCTTATATAATTTGTATAATACTGTCTTTACCACATTAAGAATGCTGCATACACTAGTAACATACAATTATAGCTCTTTCAGCTTTAGTCAACACCCAGACGTCCCAAAGAATTGAAAGACAGCCTACCAAACTCATCAACGACTAGACACATTTTTTTATATATTTGGTAACAATTTTTGTTTGTAAAACGTATACAATTTGGATATATTATTTGATGTATTTATTCTCAGTTATAAGTTTAGAGACGCGGATATTTATATGTAACTAGTTTTATCATATTTAATACTACTAATGTTTCACTACATAGTATTAAAAATAACAGAGAGTCATAGCGTTAATTTAATTAACTACTTTTCAACATGAAATCCTTAACTTATACGATCCTTTATACTAGTGCGGAGGCTCAATACTATGTGTTGTATTGACTACTTCCTGTATTAAAAGGAAATCTAAAATAGTTGAGTGTGCCCTTCGTCGTTTCCAGGAAGAATAAATGGCGGCTGAGGAAAAATGGTACTTTACGAAGGAACAACTTGCAAATACACCAAGCAGAAGATGTGGTTTCAGTGCAGATAGAGAATTGTCATCTAGACAAGCTGCTGCACATTTTATTCAAGATATGGGACAAAAATTACAAGTGTATCCTTTGTTAAGAAAATTTGATGGTGGGGTGTTGTGATTGTGCACATTTCCGTTTTATATAAATGACTTCATCTTTTGTGTAATTCTACTTTCTAATTTAGCTTTAATCTAGAAATACTAGCTTCTCCATAAATCCTAGAATTTGGTGAGTGTAATGGTTCACTAATATATTCAACTATTTGAGATAAAATATTGAAAACATTGCATGGTGTATTTTCATTTTATACATGCCACGCCATATTGATCATGTGATTTCTTAGTTTGGTACGTAAAATTTAGTTTTGAGTACTTGTATTCTTATTCGTTTCGGAATGGGGGTCGTTCTCTCTGTGTTATCTTGATATACTTTTGAGTTTTTTCTTAAAATTCTGCATAAGCTTATCAAGGGTACAGTCCTAATACGTTTTAAGCATTTCTTTTAATTAGCTTCAACAAATTATAGGCCTACATGTTTAACATTAGTATTAGCTTGGCCTTTGTTACAGATTTCAAGTGAATCCAAATTATTATCTCTCACCGGGTTCTTTAAACTAAATACTCTGTCAAGTTATGTTTTTTCATCTAAAAAACTTAAAAAACACAAAAAAATACATCAAACGTTTGGCTCTGAGTTAATCTATTAATATTATGATAAATTATTTTTATTTATTGCATCAATAAATTAAAACATCCTATATTATCTTGCACTAAAATACTGTGTTTACAGGCACACCATTTTCATTCCTCATTCAAAAATATTTCAATAATAGTGTATCTCTGGAAATTCCATAGTGTGCATTAGTGATATATCGGCCGAACAGTCACTGCTGTCAACAGTGATAGTGCCAGCATTTGTGGATAAAGGGTGTCGTGGTCACCGCTGGTCATTGATCTCAATTTTCTAGACTAGAGCTGCTACTTATATATTCAAGTAGCTCTTCCTTTGTCCTTGTGAGGCTGAATTTAACACCGCTTCATACTCGCAGCTTCACAAAATTTTGGAAGCACTGGGATTGAACCCGAGACCTCTGGATCTGTTGTCACATATTACATTTCACCATAATCAAACTTAGATCTATTGATCATTTAAGGTTAGGTTTTGTTAATTTGGGTTAGTGTTTATTTCAAACATATTAATTATTCCACATTAAAATAGCTAATGTAATTTTAAAATATCACGTTGATAGAAAAAAATGCTTGCGGCTTTCCCATTGTCTATCCACACTAATGCTTTAAAACAAAACATGAAGGGCTTAGAAGCCAAGGGGTACAAGTGACCAAAAATTAATTTTGAGAAAAATACGTTTAAAGTTAGGTTATAATCAATGCTCGTTATCACCAATGAAAAAAACAAAGGGAGCATTGAAATGTGTTGTGGTATCTTAAACTGGTGCATATTTAAGTTTTATGAACAAAGTCAGCATTGGGTTGCTTTAATAAATTTTGTGATAATTGGGATCACTTGTACCCTTTGGCTTCCAATAAATATGTGAAAAGGCAGTAATAAAGAAAGTTAGAACCGGGAAAATCCAATATATTTTGAATTTTACTAACCAATGTATTTTGAAACATATTAAAATAAACAAATTGAATGAATAACACTAAAATAAATATGTATTATGAGTCAATGAATAAATGCTACTTAGTCTGAATAGCTATCAAACACACTATCAAACCCATTATAATATATTTCATCATCAGGAACTTCAGTCTGCAGGCGTCCTTCCTTTCTTCCGCGGCCTTGTTTTCTGGCTTATTCAACATTTCTTTGCACATTTCCTTGAGGTTTTAGGGAGTTGTAAGACTCGGGATGGACAGGAGGAACGAACAAAAGAAAGTCCTGCTTCATCTTTGTAGTTTGTGGCTTTTATTTTTGGACATTCTTTTTAGCAGTCAGTTTGGGCAACATAGTTGGGACTCTTCCAGCTTTTTTTTTCATAACGTATTCTAAGAATTCAAAATCTTCATTGATTAAGGAAGGGATTGTGGAATAGTGTCGATGGGTTTTGTTTTTCAAAGTATAACCACTGCTTCTTTTGTATTCCTGTGACATTTCTTACGAAAAATGGCCCAATCACACCGAGAGAAACAAAATCCTGTTCATCCATCCCTGTTACCATGAACTTTATACTGGACTTAGCAATAACATCTTCCCAGTCTTGTGGCGCAAACACTCCTTTCCCAGAAATATTTCTGGTGCGTTCAATAACACCATTTTTTTTTTCACGTCCATTGTATGAGTGACCTGAAAGTAGGAACTTGTGGTCGACAGTCTGTGTGCGTGTGTTGTGAACAACATAGAGCCAAAATTTAACAATAAAGCTTACTTTTATTTTGTCCTCCTGTGTTGTCACTGGACGCAGTCAGATGAGTTACTGTTGATGTCAAATTGTTGATAAATCTAACCAAACAGGACATCTCTTGGCATCCCCGTGGTACTTGTCCTGGGTGCCACATGAACATACATGCATTTAAACAATAAAAAACAATCAAAACAATTACACAACTGTTGTCAAAACTTGTACTTGCAATTAAATAAATGTTCAAGAAAAATCCCTTGGCCTCCAAGTAAAACAACTGTTGTGTTAAGTAGTTTTTTAAACCACTAGATTGCAGCACCTGTCAGAGGTACAGTTATATCTCTTGGCCACCAAACTTTTACATTTATCTCGTTCCTGCACATGTCACTTGTACCCCTTGGCGTCTTGGGTGTTACTAGCGATAAAAGTAAGTTAAAATACATTTTGATGCAAAACAATTCATTCACAACAATAAGACCAATAGTTTTCCACATAACTAAAGTAGCCCTATGACTTCTTTGGTGCTGACTGACAGCTATGAAAAGTTACCAGACCAAACTATGTATCCCTACATTGAACCATATGATCTGCAAAAACATGTGTTAAGCAGCTTTCACTTTTGACAGTTAAAATTTAACAAATATGATAGTTTTATTTATTTTTTATTTATTGTTGACCTTGATATGTTGATGTTATGCCTAATATTAGTTATTATTTTTTTCTATAATATTAAACAATTTAAAAATATTAGCATTTAATCCCATATTAATTTTTATTATTATTAAATTAATTTCACTACATCAATTTTTTTTTTACAATTATAAATAATTATTTCTTATTATTCTTATTATTATAATTACTAACATTATAAATGTGAAAAATCTGAATGTGTAGTATTACACAGAGAAAAAACCACTGGCTTGTGCCTTTTAAGTGTTTTCCAATGGGGTTGCAAGAACTTCTTTTACATCATATTCCTCGTCGTCTTCATCCTCTTCAGCCAGGTTAATGATGATAGGTGGAGGTGGGTGGGTCTCACTTGAATCCATTTTCATCTCCCGGTCCCAATCTTCTTTAGTAAGTTTCTCACAACGGTCAATTTAACAAACAAAAATCAATACCCTAGAAAATATGTGTGGGCCTATAAAATAAAAAGTACACGTTAGGGCCTACTGACAGATCAAAAGCTATCTTAATCTAAAAATATATATATTATTCACTACTCTTAACCAGAGACACTATAGTATTTTTTTTATTATACTTAAGATTTTTTTTTTTTTAATATTGTGAAATCCTAAAACTTGAGGTTTACCATAAAGGGCAATACAACACAATCTTGGAGCTAAAAGATATATTTTATAGCCTTGATACACAGACTTAAATTTTCAAATAATATATATTGATCACTGATAAACTCTTGCTATTTTTTTTATCACTTGCTTCAATTTTATATTAGATAAATAATAATTCAAAGGTCACTAAAAACCGTTTATTTTCCAAGGATAACACGCTCACACACCAAACTAATATTCACAAAAGAACACACTGATTACTAAGTAGTCGAATTAATATTAAAAAAAAAGATACTGTCTTATTAAAGTTTCCAAAAAAATTTATTAACAGTGGCATAGACAAGCCTAAATACTCAGTTATAAAATATTTTGTTCGCTTCAACTTGTAGACACATGCACATGGTTTTTTTTAACTGTGTTTTAACGATAATTCACTGTTATAATGTATATTTAAAATTGTTCGATTTTGGTTACGAGAATAATCGTTTTGTTTGCATTTGCTGTTTAATTCAAATTAATTATTAAAAGCAAGAGCTCTGGTCTTAGATGCAAAAAAACAAATATGGCCACTGAATAGAAGTCATAATTCCACGATAAAACGTCTCTTTGTTTAATTATCATCACATTTTATTTTCATGGTTGACATGTCTACATGAATCTACATTGGTTACTGTCATGCCCTTTTAGTGGTCATAAAGGTTTGAAATTATGCGATACATCATTCTTATGGTTTTGGTTATTCCGAAAATGTTGTGGACCTACTGTGCGCTATTTAAGCGTTAAGTACACCAAAACTAATCATATGTAAAAAAAAAAGTTTTTTTAAGCACCATGCTGATTTTAGAACACGAAAGTTATATCTGGCCTTGTGGTTTACAATGCAACACTCGTATTATCCTCAAGACGTGGCAGTTTATTTTTTTTTTTAGATTTTATTATTGTCATGGCAGAGAAGGCTTGCTTGCACAAATAGTGGAAGCGGAAGAATATTTGAAGTGAAGTCTTTTACACCCCTCAATTTAATAGCAGCAACATTGTATTTGATTTCTGATAGTCGTACTAGTTCATAAACAGAACTTTTATTTCCCCGTAGGGCAAAGTTAGCTCTATATCTGGTTTTATGTAGCCTAGTAATTTAACTTGAGCTGAGGCTGATCGTGAAAATGGGTTGTTGCATTTTTTATTAAAATGTCGCTATTTATTTAATTTGTTGTTACCAACCTTAAAGTTCCCGAGAGAGATAATTGAATCCGCGAGTCTAGTGGTGGGCCACCACTTAGTCGACCAAGGGGTGGCAAGAAATATGACTCGCATGGAAACACAAGTTATTACAAAAATAGAGTGCCATTTAAAACAACAACTTAATTTTACTACAGTAGATTTAATTTTTAAAAAACCTTGGTGGGCTGAAAAAAAAAGACACTGGGGTTGCCATTTGGACACCCCTGCACTACACATTAATAACACCAATGTGCTTGAGATAAGGAAAATTGCATTTAAAAGAAGTGTATCCACTTTTGTGTAGACAATCAAATAGCAAAAATTGACCCGCCTCGGTGGCGTAGTTGGCTAACGCGCTAGTTGTGTTGAGCTCAACTGCTGAGGACGGGGAGATCGAGGTTCAAATCTCGGTCAGGTGAACTGGAGGAGGTTTTTCTAAATGGTTTTCTACTCTCCCTCCACGCAAATGCGGGTTCACTTCCTCTAATTCAACCTTCTTCATCTCTAGCACCGACCTCGGTGGCGTAGTTGGCTAACACGCTAGTTGTGTTGAGCTCACTGCTGATGATGGGGAGATCGAGGTTCAAATCTCGGTCGGGTGAACTGGGGGTGGTTTTTCTCAATGGTTTTCCACTCTCCCTCCACGCAAATGCGGGTTCACTTCCTCTAATTCAACCTTCCCAATTCCTAATCCATTAGCATAATTAGTACTTAATGCGTATAACCCGAACAGGTAGGAAGACGCGGTGCTAAATAATAATAATAATAAAAGCAAAAATTGGTCTCAGTACACCTGACCAGGATTCATATCCCGGTCTCCCGACCATTTGCAGTTGGCCATTTCAAGACCATTCAGCCACCAAAGCGGGTCGTAGCAATTCATAGTGGTGTTTCTTGTGCAATCAGAGGCACCTTATGTTGGTTTGTCCTTGACTCTTTCTCAGTACTCAATTATGTATCAACACAGCCATCGTGTACATGCACCGGTTCTATGTGTTCCACTCGTTCACGCAGTTCCACAGGCACTCAATGGCGGCGGCGGCGCTCTTCTTGGCCGCAAAAGTGGAAGAGCAGCCTCGCAAGCTGGAGCACGTCATTAAGATATCACACATGTGCCTGCACCGTGAGCAGCCCACCATCGACACCAAGTCGGAGGTACTTATCTTAATCTCACTACCACTCACTCTTATGTGTTGAATCAAGAGGAATTTGGGTGTAAAACCAAACCATCAAAGATGGCCAGCCAAGCAACTTTTGATTCTCTTGCAGCAATACTTGGAGCTGGCTCAGGACCTGGTGTTCAATGAGAATGTCCTGCTCCAGACACTCGGGTTTGATGTTGCTATAGACCATCCTCACACAAATGTGGTGCGCTGCTGTGAACTGGTGAACGGTAAGTCATGCTTGTCTCGCCCTCCTGATGCAGGTACAGTATTCTAGTTATTCTTACAAGTACAAACACGATTGATTATTACGTTCACATCTCGTGGCAAGTGCAGGCAAAATTGATTGATTCCTTTACATTCACAACTTATTACGTGTTCAAACATGATTGATGTGATTACACACATATATCCTGGCTAGTACTATTTTTTTAAATTCTGTTTTAACACAAAATATATTAATGACTAGAGACATGGAAAAGTTGGGTTTATTTTTTAGGGGTAAAGTGGTGTTATTTTTCTCAAAGCAGCGCTATTATTTACATGATGGCTACAGACAGGGAAAACTTAGAAACGTAGGGGAATTTTTGGATGACAGGGAAATGTCAGGGAGTATAACTAAAAATAAGAAAAAGTCAGGGAATTAAAAATTATTTCTAATAATTGCATTAATTTTGCAACTAAACACTAAAACAAAAGTTAATAATACCTAAATAAAATAACATTTAATTTTTTAATATGTGATAAATAATAAATAAAACAAGTCACCCACCATTCAAACTGGAAAAAAGTAGTCGGGGAAAATTGAAAAATGTTGCCTGGAATACCTGGGAAACTCGGGGAATTTTTTAAAATATGTTTTGTAGCCACCCTGTATTTACTTAAATATGAGTCAAATTAGTATTCGTTAAAAAAAACTAAAATAAAACTCTATATTTTTCTTTCATATTGTGTATTTATCTGTTTGTTAACATATTCATAGAAAAATCAAATATAAATACGTACAAAACATTTCAAGCTTGGTAACATCAAACTCAATATCATTATCTTCGAGTCTTACAAATAGCATTATCGAAATAATAGATTATCAACTTAGGCTTAGACAAAACAATAATATCACAGAAACATGTTATAGAAGACTAAACTAATATCAAGGAAGAAGATATATAATTTTTACAAACATGATCACCTGGGTAGCAAGGTCCATATTTATTAACATAACATTTAGCACCGCGTCTTACTATCCGTTCGGGTTATACACTTTTAAGTACTAATTACTCTAATGGATTAGGAATTGGGAAGGTTTAATTAGAGGAAGTGAACCCGCATTTGCGTGGAGGGAGAGTAGGAAAACCATTTAGGAAAAACCACTCAGTTCACCCGACCGAGATTCGAACCTCAATCTCCCCGTCCTCAGCACGACAAGCGTGTTAGCCAACTACGCCACCGAGGCGGGTCATATTTATTAATGTTCTTGCTTGGACCTAGTATGAAATCTTTTAAAGGTTGTAAACAAAGACTCGATCTATCAAAATTTAGGTATCGTAATGTGTAAAAGTAGAAATCATTATTTTTAATGCTAACCTAGATGAAAAAAAAGCTTAAATATACCGAAAACAGTCATATTTCCTTTGATCCATTTATATACCCATAAAATAAGTAAAAACTGAATACTATTCGTATAAACGGCAGCCCTGGTATAGTGCTATCATCAGTGTTACCATGTTGGAAATTATATTGCATGATGTGATATTTGCCAAATTACAAAGAAATGGTGTTTATTTAGAAAAAAAAGCTTAGCGCCATGTTATTCACATGAAAAGAGTGGAATTTGTTTAAAAATTTGTTTTATCACAAATGCAAATTTTGCATCTGCCTATTAATTACTCATCCCAAGTGAAGAAGATTGCATTACTGGAAAATTTCTTTAGTTTTTTCTAAAAATACACAAAAATATAATTAATTTTACACCCTCTTGGACCATCTTATTATTTTCACAGACAAAATAAGTATTAATATTTGTAAGTTTGGGTTTTTGCGGTGATATACGGTAACATATAAAGGTGTTCATAATCTATTATACAACTATATGGTCAAAAGTCATAACTCTTGTATATTTATACGGGACATTTTCTATATTTAAACATCCATACGATCCTGAATTCTAGCTATAAAAAATAAATAAAATATTTATAGATATTAGCTATCCTCAATGGCTTGACTGATTATATAAAAATAACTTTTAGTTAATAAGGTACCAGATACCTGAAACCACTGCAACACATTTAAAAAAACTGTCATGTTTTTGCCCTCAATCACCCTATATCTAGGCTTTGTTCATCGAGAAAATATATATATATTTTTTTCCTAAACATAATATTATTTTTGCTAATTTTTTTTTGTGTGAAGCTTTTTCAAGTAGACTGACAAATATGTTTTTACTAGTAAATACTAGTAAAAGTAAACAGCACTAGGGCCCATCTGGTAACATTTGTCCATTTTAATAAGTTCTACTATTATTGTTGTAAATATATTTATTCATTTACCAAGTATTTTCTATCAAGTGTTGGTGACTATGAGATTGCTTATAGAAAGTGCACTGATATTATTGGGGACAGGGGAAAGGGGAACTCACATTGATAAAACTACCATTGCACTCGTTTGGAATTCAAACCTCAATCTCACTGCCACAGATAATGTTTTATATTCCAGACGTGACAAGTATTAGAAATCTGTAAGCCATTCTTTCAATTTCTGGGTGGAAATCAAGGTCAGCAACTGTTGGAAAAGGGGAAGGGGGGGATGTTGTAGGAGACATGGTTAAAGAAGGTATAGAAAGGAATCTCTCTGTAAAGCTGGTGTAGCATGTAGCTCGATGGAAGACTATATCAGTTACACCTTATTAAAAAATGTCATATGCACATCTTAAAAATATGTCTGATATTTGGAAATTATGGGATAGTGCCAAAGTCCTTAGCCAGGTCCAAATGAAAATAGAATAAAAGTGAACCATTGTCTTGTTCATAAGAATAGGTACTAAACCTCTCGCAAAGAGTATTGCTATACTAAAATATTAGTACATCCATGGTCTCTGCTGGCATGATACTAAAACAAATGGATGCCATTGCAAATTAGATTTACGCAATAGGTGTGTTTTGATGCATATAAGTGGTGTTTGTGTGTTTCGTACATAGTTAGATATTTAAATACTGAGACTAATGAGAGGAGGGTTTGTTGTGTTGACAATATGACACCCTCTATCTGCAAATGTTGGCACTAGCTTCATCAATATGCAACAGCCACTGGGTCATTATAGTTGTATAGTTTGCTTGCGGGTTGACGGCATGGTTGGTTTTTTTACACAGCCATGTTATTTAATGACACTCAGTTTTGTTGACTGAACTAGATAGAGGGTAGGGGGGGGGGGTTTGCCAAAATGTTGCTTATAAATACATTCCACTGCATCTGAGAGCGCACAAGTGGAAAGCTGAGGTCAGCCAAGGGTTATCTTCTAGACTCGCTGACTATGAGAAGATCACAACATGCATATATTCTAGGATTTGGTTGAGCCTTTGGAATTTGTAACGAGTTGTCACTATTAGGTGTAGTTTTACTCGAAGGTGTCAATTCTCGCAATAGACTGGACTGTTGATGGCGGGAAGATTGGATTTCGAATCTTGGTCAGCTGTACCAAGTATGGTTTTTCCAAAAAAAAAAAAAGTATGACTTATTCTTCATGTAAATGTGACACTTCCTCATAATTCAACCTTTATTTATAATAGATTTATAAAACCCAAACCCGTAGGGAAATGCAGTGACACCACCAAGGTTACCCAACCTCCAGTTAAATACCGATAAATTTTTTTTCTTAAAATTCATCCTAATCATCTTTTAAATAATGTAGGCCTGAGCTTTTAATAATTCCTGATAAGGAGGTAAAAAACACAGTATTTTGGAGACTCGTCTTACGAGGCAAAGTCAAGCCATTCTGACTTGGTTAGAAAAAGGGGAGAGGGGTGTATTAGAGCTCTATTTAAGAGCTTTAATAGCTTAAGATGGCCCCCCAAAATCCTTTGGGATATTCGAGATTTGAAGATATGAAAAAAAAATCAATTTCCTTTGAATTGTTTTCCTATAGTTATTACGCTTACTAGTGACTTATATCAACATAATTATGAGCAACCTGCTTTTGGACCGTTATTAATGTATCGTGGTGTGATGTATGTACAGCCAAGCGTAGAGGCCCCCGCCCCCTAAATTATCTTTAGGGATTTTAATGCTCATAACCTTGTGTGGGGGTCTAATTTCACAGACACCATGGTAGTGTGGCAGAGAATATTTTTGTCTCGGGTGACTGATGTTAATGAACACCGGGACCCAAACACTGTTTTTCTTATATCACTTAGTGTAACAAAATCAAAATTGAAGAGAAGATTCCAGATTTGTAAATAAAATTGATATCTTATTTTGAGAAAAAGGGAAATCGCCTCATCTATTTTTATAAAAAATACCCTGCTTGTGAATATTTGGTATTGGGTGCAGTTTAATTTGCCACACATTAAGATAATATAGGAGTGACAGGAATGGATAGGAGGGTAATCGAAAGGGTGAAAGGAATTTTTAAGGAGTAGTAAGGGCAGGACAGGATGGTGATGGTCATGTGAAGAGACGATACAAAGATGCTGCTGGATATTGAAAGGAGGGGCAGGAATCCAAGAGGAAGGTCAAGGAACAGGTGGCTGAAGGGAGTGAAGAGGAGAGGGGACAAGAATGGATCATTGCGGAGGTGGGGAGAATAGAACCGTTGGAGAGGCTTATATTCTAAACAGACCCGACCAGTGGCTGGAAGCTATTCATGATTGGTGATGATGATTTCATAAGGATGGGATGTTCATTTAGTAAATAAATGTATTTAAAAAAAATATGTTTCCACTCACACATTTAGGGGTATTTTTTCCTTGGAAAGAGGAGGGGTTAGAAGGTGTACATAGATAATAGAGGGAGCAAGACGGAGGTAGTATGGCCATTTAATGAGGATGGAACAGGAAAGGATGCCAAAGAGAAGGATGGAAATAAAGTATGTAGGGAAGCTATGGCAAGGGATCAGATAAAAGAAAGTGTGCAATTGAGAGGAAATGCAATTAAATGAGACTGGATAGAGGAAGATGGAAGAATTTTACTAAACTGACCCGGCCGTAGAATGGAAACAGTTGAAGATAATGATTTCATGTAGGGACATACTCCTAAGACACTTAAACATGTAAATAAAATAAAGCCAGGCTATGGGCCAGTTTCATAGTCAAATTTAGTAAGCCTCAAGCGCGGCGCTACACTAAGTACAAGACGACACCTACCTAAACTTGAATGGAATGGGCCGTTCTCGCATAGTAAACTGGCCCATTCCATCCTGGTTTAGGTAGGTGTCGTCATTACTTAGTGTAGCGCCGCACTTGAGGCGTACTAAATTTGACTATGAAACTGGCCCTATGAATAGTTTGTAATAATTAACTCATTATTGCAGAGTTGTAAGTGTATTTACTGCCTAAAAGTTATTTTGATGTTGTGATTTAGACAATTACCAAACAACGCCCGCCTTAATATTAGCTTAGATTCGCTGTCTTCATTGACAGATATAGGTGCTAGTCCTATTACATTAAAAAATTAGTCAAATTTAAACTTACACATAACAAATTTTAAATCCTTCATAAATAATGTTATATGGGTAATTTTCAGACCCTTGCGTGTTTGTATTTATTTTACAGTGCTTTATTTAATGTCAAAAGTAATTTTTACCTATCTTGCATTTTGGATATATAAGTATTTGGAGTTTATCTGAAGTTTTATCTAGTAATTAAATATTTGTTGAAATACTCTCTTGATATATACACCTTATTTAAATCTCTGCTCTTAACACTTCGATGCGGGTAGTTGTTAATTTAAGAAAGCATTAACTTAACTTTGAATTTTAATATATGGAAACACATTCTTATTTAATTTGTATTTAAGAAATTGCTGGTGTTTCTTATTACTGGCGTTGCCTCGATATATTTAATATTTTTAAGGGTTCCTTTGTTTTGTTTTTTCTAGCTTTATACAATTCTATACTTACAGGTTTACATGAAATTATTGTGTTTTCCATTTACCGTTTTAACACGTGTTTTTGTCTGTGATTTTAATCGTTCCAGGAAGTTTATATTCCGAGCGTCATCACGTTAATATGGGCTATAAAGAGGTTCCTCATTATTTAGTAATTTCACAAATTATAACCTTTCGTATCATTCTCAGAGATGTCAACCAACGCGGTGCCGTCGCTGATTCTTGGGGTCCTCAAATGGGGTTTGATTGAAAACATTGGCCTCTCGTCATTGTCACATTATGTCTTCCACTTTCCTACCTCTCATCCTCTCTCCTAACTCTAAAACACGTTTACCATTTTCCAGATCTAAGAAATAAAATGCAGTGATCTTTTTTCAGATTCTCAAATCAACCATTTACATAAAAGAATATTATTTTTAATCTGTTATCAGTTACTAAAGTTTTTCCGGAAAAAAAATATGTAAATTTGTTACAATGTAAGAAAAAATAAATAAATTAAGTCTTATGAAAATATATAATACTACTTTTTAATTTGTTTGCATTACATTTTATACTCACAATTAATTATGAGTTGAGGGTGTTTCAGCCGTAGTATAACTGGTATGTAATATTTTTATAAGTATTAAATTTAATAAATATATTTATTCATAAAAACTTTATACTTTTTACTTATCTTATAGTTTAGTACTAATCATCGATTTCTAAAACTTGAAAATTTTAATTTCATTTATATTTTCAAATCTTCTGGTTTTTTTAAATAATTATTTTGAGATTGTGTCAGGTTGAAATACCCTCTGTCATAAAATTAGGGGTGTGCGAAACTAATATCTATCCGAATTATGGAAACATTTTGGCGCCTGTCTCAAAACCTAACGAGTTATTTTATCTATTAGGATATTCCAGGACTAATGAATGGAATAAACTATTAAGCTTAAAAAGAATGCCATCTTAATATTCAGCATAAGCACACTTTTTTTTTTTCTTGGCACCAGTTTGGGTTATACACCTATGTACTAATACCACTGTGCTAGGGATTAGGTAGGTTCAGTTAAGAGGAAATGTACCTGCATTTGAATGGAGGGAGAGTGGAAAACCATTTAGAAAAAACAAACTTCAGTACACTTGACTGTGATCGAACCCTGTCTTTGACAGTCTAGTTTATCGTGAAAAGTGATGCCTTAGACCATGCAGCCACCAAATCTGGTTTATAAAATATTAAACTGTTCATATTTAATAAGGAAAATGTTTTGTTGTTAAAACTAAAGAATTTGTTAGCTAAACAAGAAAATAGTTTTTAGCCGATATTAAATCTTGGTGTCTGTTCTTTTAATGGGGTTTGATAAAAACTTTTTAATTAGATCAAAGGCTATATCATAATATGATTAGTTTTTCTTTTGGGTTTGCCATTTTTCGATGGGGATTAAAAACTTTGTCAAACAGCATAGAAGAATTCCTCGCACATCTCTCACAATAAACTACCATTTTAGGTGCCTTATAATTTACCTCAAAATTAATCAAATCCAAACATATTTGAAATGTAAAGCAATATCTTGAATAAAATTTCCACCAATGTGTCTTATCTGTTTTTGGGGATTTTCTTACAATAACGGTGTTGGGAGGAGGAAGGTATGATTTGGAATAAATGTACCCACATTTATGTCAAAGAGAAAGAGACCGTTTAGGAAAAATTTCTGCCAAAACACAGTTCGGCTTCAAACCTTCATCTCCATATCACTGACAAACTAGACAAGACAAGCTTGACCTTTAGTCTACTTGCCTGTTGATGTAAGTTTGTTTTATTAAACAGTTTAATATCCCATACACAGCTATAATGGAAAAGGACAAACATAAATAAACATTTTTTTAGGAATTATGTTTGTAGTTTACATCTGCATCGTCATCGAATATTCAAAAGAAACAACCAACAAAGCTTATTTATGACGTTCATTCGGGAGGACATAATTATTAATGCCTTCATTGAGTTCAGTATAACTGATAACTTTCTGCGACATAGATTATAATTATTTTAAGTGAAAGCTGTTTCATTTTTAAAATGAGCTTAATTTTTTCTGCAAGGCTGGTTATTAATAACCTAGTCTTGACACCATAGCTCAGTCGTAACGTGTCTTTCCATTGAGCTAAGTAAGGGTCCTGGGTTCGATTCCTGGCATGGCCGAAAAATTGATCATTGATAAAATGTGGGCTTACTCAATTATAGTGAGGGATTAACGTTCAGACAGCTGAGTGTTGTGTCCAACATTTAAATTAGTTTTAAGCCGTGTGCTGATCAGTCTGTTCAGAAAGTTCATGTTAATTATCTAAAATTAAAAAGTGAAATTTTAATAACTCGTATTGGCACCTGACTGGAGCAAAGGTCCCCAAACAATGGCCTGTACAAATATATAATTTTGGGAATTAAATGTGATTGTGGTTACAAAAAGAATAAAAACTAAGGATTGTTTTTAAAGTGTGTGATAAGAATCTCGGGGGAACTAGACGAGAGTACAGTGTGAAAACAATCATGGTTGACCTCACAATTATTGTGTGGAAGGATATTCCTCTCGAGCAATGTCGGGAGTCACTGACAGGAGCTTTAGGGCTCAGACAAGATGGATAACAGACGATAGAAAGGAAAGGGATAAAAAAGATGACTAGAAACAACTAGGGAGATGATGCTCACTGGCCAAACAAAGATGAATGATGGTAAAGGTAAATTGAAGTACAAGGAAATACTATTTATGTGAAACAATGGAGCTGGGGGACGTTTAGAAGCCTGGGATCAAGATATTACAAAGAATAGGAAAGGTCCGGAACATTTGATCAAACAGGAGACTAACCTGGAGGAGTGTAAGATGACAATCAACAGATAATTATAGGGAATAAAAAGGGGAAGGGGGGTCTAGAGACTGATATAAATTCAGAAGATGATCACCAAAGATAAAATTAACTATTGTGTCTTGTCGGCTTTTGAAAAATACCTATCAGTCACTCTTAATGTAATGAATTTATTTTTCCTGTTCTTAATTTTATATATATATATATATAAAAATTAGGATAAATTACAATATACAAATAAATTAAACATCTTGTGAATGTGGGGAATGACAGGTCTCCACCGTGGTTTGGATCCCACGTTAAACTGTAGGTCCTTCATTTCATCTCACAATCCCCCTACCATTACACATTAGCGTAAGTGCGTACAACCCAAACAGGTAGTAAGATGCGGTGATAATAATAGTAATAAATTAAATAATTTAAAGTGAGGGTTTAGTGATGGGTGGATGTCTCTCTCGCTAAAGAGGTGAAATGATAGGTTTTCATGTCAAAATTTGGACTTCTATAAATCTTCTGCTATTGATTAGGAAAACATTTGAAGCATTAACTTAGTGTGAACAAATATGTTGATGATATAGAAATAAAACAAACCATTCAAATGTAAGTTTTCTCTTTCTACTCCTTTAACCCCCTTTTCCCAAATAGTTTAAAAATCATAATTATAAATGTTTGCTTAAATTAGGTATGTAATACTAGTGTTAGTGTTGAAGCATTTATTAGTTTGGTAGATGCCCACACCCAGACACGTGAGTAAATCCAAGGTGCCTAGACATTTATCTTTAGATCAAACTCAATAAATAAGGTGTAATGCTACACTTATCAATATTATCATACCTTAAAATAACTGAAAACTATTAAGTGTATTGAATTAAAAAATAAATGTAAACCATTGCAATTGATTTTATCAATTGGTTCAACCTCACTATTATCATCACTATTGTGTCTAAATACTAAATAGTTGTTTCACAAAGGTGGCCAGAATATTTATATTAAATTTTTTTTTAACATTGATGCCGAAAAGCTAACAATAAGCGCTAAGGCTGTTTTCCACCAGACTGACACACTTGTGAAGTTTTATTTACAAGAAAAGAAACAAGGTCTTTCTGCCTCGGTGGCCGCATGGTCTAAGGCACATATATCTCGATAGATTATACTAGTCTGCTGAAGACGAGATCAGGGTTTGGTCTCTGCTGGGTGCACTGATAGGGGTTTTTCCTGAATGGTTTTCCACTACTACTCACACACAAATGGGGGTGCACTTCCTTTAAAGTAATTCTTACTTATTCCTAACATATTAACTTCTAATTAGTACATTGGTGTATAACTCGCACGGGTAGTAAGGCGCAGTGCTTTAAAAAAACTTTTGAATTAAAAAAAAAATTACCTAAAAAAATGAACAAAAACCCATAAATGCACACAATTATATTAAACATGCATTTTACAAATATAAAATGCAATGGTAAAGTCTTAAACAACTAAATTCTTCTATTCAGCTAAATATAACATTTATTTACAAATAACTACAGAAGTAGTGGCTTCACCTTCCCAACGCAACCCTCTCCAGCTTAGTTACACTATCTCACAAGTAATGTGTATTTTACAACCGTACAAGCATAGAGGATACAAAGCTCAGTTCTTGCATTATCATATCCCAACAAATATGTGTTAGATCATTTATAACACATTGAAAATGTTTAAAAAGTTACTTATTCGTTATGCTTTAAAATGACTCAAGTATACCTCAACTATAAGATTACTAAAAGTAACACATAAGTGACTCAAACAAAGAAAATTTGACTTTTGAGTTCCAAAATTAGAAATAATCAAAAACTATGCAATACATGTTTCTACAAGAGGATCATGAAGTATGATCAGAGTGTATGTAATTATATATGCATTGAATGTGACTTCAAGGAAAAGAGGATATGTCATCAAAATCCGAGCCCAGGTTATAATTAAGTCGAGGAACATTTGAAGGTGGTGAAATAATGTCAAAATAATACAAATATGGGTTTTTGGTTAAGGAATAGGAATATGTAAATTATTCACTTTGAAATGAAATCAATTTAACATATTAGACATATTCATAAAAATGTAGCACTAACATATTGTGAAATAGATTCCATATTTAACACTTAATTAAAATACTCTCTGGCCTAACACACTAATCTTGTGTTGGACTAGACTGCTGAAGTTGGAGAGATTGGGGTTAGATCCCGGTCAGGTGCACTTAGTGTGGTTGTATGCTTTCCCTCAATGTATATGTGGGTGCACTTCCTATCAATTAAACCTTCCTATTTTCTAAACCATGAGTGTAACTTAGTACATAGGTGTATAACCCAAACGGGTAGTAAGACGCGGTGCCTAAAATAACTACTCTCTACTATAACCTCAAAGATCACACCACTTTTTTTTATATAATGCAGGGTTGGTAGACATTAACTGAAAGATAGATCTTGCTACTTTTTTAAAAATGATCTTGCTATTTTTTTAAAATACAAGATATTTACGGTTATTCACAAATTTCCCCCATCCGATTCCTTAACGACCTGGAACTTGCATTAATTTCTCTATTCACTCTACCATTCAACTGAATTCCAGCATGATTGTATTAATTTGATAAGCAAGTAAGTATTATATATTCAAATTTTGAGCTAAGCCCATCTAATCTGAATCTAAGATTTATTTATAGTTGAAAAATATAATTTTTTTAATGTTAAGATTTGATACTTAGAATCGGAATCCAAATCTAAATAAGATTCATATTCAAAATATTGAAGGTTATCACCTGCTCAATAGGAACAAAGAACAAATATTGAAGTTCCTTTAATGAGTTATTGTTTTTAAATACATGCAGATTGTTTTATGCAAATACTGTTTTTTTAAGTATTCGAAAACTAGTTTGTTTTCTAAATATTAAAATTTACCAAAATTTTATTTGTAATTAGATTCTAAAATCTCTAATATTAATTTTATTCTAAATCTGCTCACTTATTTTAGTAATGAAACCTGCAAAATTAATTAGTTTAAGTAATTAGTACATATATAAAGATTCGCCATTCTTCAAACACTTAATAATGTTAACTTTGTTTTTGGGTGTTAACACAACTTTCTTTCCTTTTGGCAGCATCGCGATGTAACCCCTCAAGATAAATGAACAAAACTAAAGACACTTGTGTGTGTGTGTGTGTGTGTGTGTGTGTGTGATCCCCTCGTATCCAGATAAGTGAGATGTTACAGAACCACTTTCCCCTCCACGCCTGTCTTTTAAAGCTGTACACTGTCGATTTTCCTTGCTTATATGCATACTCTTTACTGTTGTGGTTCATTTCTTATACATATTAAGTGTCTTAATACGATAAGAATCAGTCTGCCCACTTTGTACATGTACACTCTGAATTTGACGGAAACCACTGCTGTGATACAAATAACCAGGGTTCTACCGTTGTTTTAAAAATTACAAGAAAATAGAAAAGGCTCTGACATAATAGACATGTCTTGAACTTTACTTCGACTCACAATTACTTTTCAATATTTCCTAGAATCAATTTGAAAATCATTTGAGACATTGTGAATTGAAATAAAATCCTACCTTTTTAAATGTTTTGTTATCTATAAGATGTATTAAATTTGATAAGGCACATATTCCTTATGTGATTTTTTTTATGTAGTGGTTAATTATTATCCATACACTAATTTGTTAGTTTAAATTATGAATACAACAAGAAATATTCTACATTTTATTAGTCTTTAAGATGTGTTTAAATTATTACGTTATTGTGAGCATCATCTGATCTCTCTTTATTCATATAATTTATAAACATTGCAATACTAGGTGTTGAAATTGTTGCAACCAATAAAATATTACATTTTGGTAATGTTTTGATTGTTTTAATTATGTGTTGGGCATGGATCTCGTCACATTTGATAAATAAATCATAAATTTCTTCTTTCAAACATTTGCTTTTAAAAAAAATACGAGTCATTTTTAATAAATTAACATGGCTAGAAAATTGCAATTGATGAGTTTGAATTCACACTTGTTTTAAGTGTGCGCTTAATGATGTATAAAAATAATGTAGGCAACAGTTTGAACACCGTCTTGAGATGCATAGTAGTGGTAAGATGGGTCCGGCTGTATGGTGTTGTTATTGGGCAATGGTGGCACTTTGTTTAACGAGGTGCTTTCTCTTCCCGGTCCCGCTGCGGTGCCGCGGCGGGCCCCCCCACCATCACCACTGTCGGACCTGCTACTGACGCTACAGCCAGCAAGGACCTTGCTCAGACATCCTACTTTATGGCGACAAACAGGTGGTGCCTTCACTCCTAAATCAGCTCTCATAGGAGGGCCCAAGGTGTCACCCTGCTGCAAGTCCTCATTCATAAAAAACATATATGTTAATCTTGAAACTCCTTTGCCCATTTAAAAGACGCTAATAATCACACTAAATGTTTTACATAAAAAATGTTAAACGCCGCTTGGTAATGCTTAAGGTAAATAATTTACTTTTCAGTCACTTTTTTTTTTGTATTTATATTCTGTCTAATGTTAAGTATTGAAGTAACTTAAAACAAAAGGAAAGTTGGGCATTATTTTATTTTGTTCGCTTTTGAAAAGCTTTAAAACTTTTGACATAACT
Organism: Timema douglasi; assembly: GCA_901482245.1. Classification (NCBI taxonomy): domain Eukaryota; kingdom Metazoa; phylum Arthropoda; class Insecta; order Phasmatodea; family Timematidae; genus Timema; species Timema douglasi. The sequence goes on from CABEEJ010004521.1 coordinate 20,962, forward strand.
GATGAAAACAAAAAAGTTTTTAAGAAAAACCGGTTCGAAAATAAAATATGTGAAGTCTTGCAGTGTAGTACGACCTTGGGTACTCTTTTAAGTATATTGGGCAGTTGTTACATTGTTGGGTGAATTGTCAGAGCAATGGTAAGGTCGTTGAAAGAAGAGTATAAGATAGTTTATCTCAAGATTATTTCTAAAATAGAACTTTTTATTTAAAAACTTGGGTGTATGTTTTTTTTTTCATTCTAAATTGTATAACTTTATTAAACACTGTTCTTTATTGAAATGAATGCAAATATTTTATGGTTTTGTTAATGTTTGTGGTATTTATTTTGTTTCTTTAGGTTGTTGATTAGTTTAACAAAAGTGTGTATTGTTGGCTAGATCACACTACTATTAGCACTTTAGAGCCACGGGGACAGTGACCTATTGCTCCTTCTCCATAGCACGCTTGTCTACCCATTCAGATTATTTGTACATTAAAATAATAGAATGTAGAGGAAATTTGCTGGCATTTTCTTGGAAGGAGAGTGGGAAACAATTTAATATAAACCACCCTCATTACATCTGACAGGAATTCAAACCATAATCTCTGCCAGAAGTATCTATTGAGTTATCAGATGCTCCAGTGTCTTGACCACACATTTATCGATGTTCTTTTGTTTAGGGAAATAAACATATTAGCTTGGAGGAACTTTGCTTTGGTTAAATTGCATTTGAATCAACAAAATTTATTGTAATTTACATTTGATTAATCAATTTCGTGTAATTTACATTTGATTAATAAATTTCTTGGATATAAATTTATGAAAAAATTTGTAAATATAGGTATTTTGTTTTATTGCGCACATGTATTATGAATCCAAAAATGCCAAAGTAAACTTAAAAGTATGGTTTAATGTCCTAAGCTAAGTCAACGTTAGTAAAATCACACATCTCACGAACTGTTGGTGTCACTTTATTAACGATTATCATCTTTTTTTATAATTCTATAGGTTCTCTTTATGTCGACCCCATTTAAAAAAAATCAGGACAATCCAAACTCGCACGTAGTATAGGGAGTACAGTTCACCAATTGATTCCAATCAGGCGTCAATTCCCTATTTTCATATTTCTTCTTTAGGCCCCTTAATTCTCATCAAAACTCACTAATTTGTTATGTCCATTTAAAACAAATCGTCATGTATTGCATGTTATTGGTGTGGTTGATTGTTATTTCTTGGGGAATTAATCAATTACAAATGTTATTTCATAAAACCTCTTTGGATAGTTTTGAACAACTTCAAAACTGTTTAGTTATTATACAAATATTTTAAGTCTACTGCCTTGTTCCTGGGGTCATTAAATCAACTATCTCATAAAATTGTCTATTTGTATGAAAAATACAAACGTGCATACGTATTAGGCCATCAAATGTTATTTCTAAAGCTCCTGTCACACTATTTGAGAAAACTTTAAACCTTTGGTGAACAAGGAAGGTTTTGCTTGAGATGATCTTAGAAAAAGTGATTCAGTGTAAGTCCAATATACCTCAATTAAAACAAGTATTATCTATTATTTTTGCCAGCCCTGGATATATTTGAGTTCACCCGGCACCATACAAATTAACAAAAATAGGCTTTAATCCCAAGCCGTCATTATAAACATGTCAGAAACGAGACAATACTTGAAGATTATTACCGCCTCATTGCAGCACAAACAAAATTTTGGATTCTTTCCAACTAGATTGTGATGCCGTATCCATCCCACATGAGGAGCTACATACACACGTACACACACAAGTGAAAGGGACTCTTTGCACTGACACCACCAAGACCGAGTGGCGGGTTTTCTGGCGACCATGGAGGGAACAAACACTCCATCACAGGGCCCCCTCTAACCTCACGTATGGCCATACCCTCTTAGCAGTCCCATGTGTGCAAGCAATCTGAGACCACCAACCCCTACTAGTCGGCAATACCGTCATCACTGGGTAGCTCGGGAAACCTTCCTGTCCTTTCCCCTGGCCCCTCCTTAGTGGTGCCCTGACGAGCTACCCCCAGCCGAGATGGTGTACGCTCTACCAACCACTTGGTATGTAGCGGGGGCCCTCACCTTCTCCACTCCCACACAAATAGCTCTACAAGGATTTAGCCGCCCAACCCCCCTGAATAGACAGTCGGGATCACCACCCTACCAAGCTAGGAAAAACTTTGCCCGGGGGGGGGGGAGGGGCGCCAACATGGAGACACGCTATAAAGATCTTGGGCGAATAGATCTGAAAAAGGCAGATCCCATCGGGAGAGTATCCGGGTCATTGCGTAACACCACGATGGAAGGGAGTAAACTACATAACAAACCGAACCCTAAAGAGCGCACAACACTGGCCTGCGTTATTCCCCACAAATAATGACAACCTTATGTTTGGTTGGAGATCATTTAATGCCAATGCACAATTAGTATATGTTCTACACCAGTGGATGTAAATGCGGCCAATCAACATCTTTCAAGACATGTTTGAATTTCTAACAACATTTTCATTCTTGTTCGTTTTTGAACATGATTTGATGAAAGTTAAGTTAACCAAATCTTGTGACAAAGGTTTTAGTACTTAGCACACGCGACTGGAAGATTAAAAAAAAAAATTGTATGCATAAGTCAAACTTTTGCCATGACTTCTGGCAGAGCATATTAAATTTTCATTTTGTTAACACACATTATACACTGGTAAAAAATTAATTATTTGAAAAAAACTTTTATTTTTCATATTATTTATCATAATTGCTTTTATTTTATTTATTGATAACAAGTAATTAAGCTGAAATGTAGTTGTTTAATCTACAATAGTATTCCATCCATATGTCTTGGTCTTAGCCTGTTAATTGTTTCTGTTTGTTACATAACTTTCTTGAAAACTAACATAGCTTTACTATCCACAGCAAATCTTCTCATATTCATTTAGTTTTTGTTTTACATTGTTCACATTTTCTTGTTTTAGCTATTTAAGTTTCTTTTCTATTTACAGCTGTACGTAAGGTTTGTTTCGCTTGATTGGTGTAAGCGGTGTTTGGAAGAACTATTTGTTCACATTTAGCATATCAAGCGCACAAGGATTCTCTCTCTTGTACAGTAAACGATTTTTCTATTAAACTACAGCAACATTGGTTCTGTTTTTGTCACCATTCATAGTAAATAGTGAGTCTCCTATTTGATTTTGATATTTTCATTGGCTTTTGATATATCTGATAAAATACTATTATAGTTGACCTATTTAAAAACTACTGTACAGGGTGGAATCTTTGTGTGCATGGAGAGCATTAACCTAGTAGAACAATGTCACTAAAATTATTCTAAATGTTGTTCTCTCTTTTTTTATAGTCTCCATCTCACCACCATGTGTTTACAGTACAAACCAACTCTGGTGGCATGCTTCTGCATTCACTTGGCCTACAAGTGGTCTAACTGGGAGGTCAGTTCTACCAATTAACAAAATTATAATCTCAAAATAAAACTCGCTATCCTTGATGGGAAACGAGAAAAGGACAGCATTTTCGCAGGTTTTGTTTCAAACCATTTTCTCGGCACAAATAAAGAAAATATTGCTCCTGTAGAAACATAGTCTAATTTTCTTAACACGTTGAATATCTGTCATGAGCAAGCGGCAATTAGATGAGAAACTTTTCAAACGAAGGGAAAAGGTTGTCATCAAATTCCATAACACCCTAAACAGGTTTCCAGTAACTGTTATCAACATGTGAAAAAAATTATACTCTTATGTTTCTACTGGAGAAATATTTTATTTATATTTGCCATAAAAATTGCAAAAATACTGCCCTTACCTCACTTTTCCTATGTCCCCAGGTTTAACAAAACGAGGAGTTGGCAAATATTAATTTCCTCGCATTATTAGTTTAGTTGTAATTTCATTAAAATGCTGACAAATTACAAATTTACTGCATGGTTTTTTTTATGTGAAGGGATGCATGGAAAAGATTGAAATTGTAAATGTTTAAGAATCATAGTCTTAATTATTATCATTATTAAAAATGAAGTTCATTATCTTGCATTATTTTTCAAGCTCTAAATATGAAATAAAATATGTTCTCTGTGAGAAATTTGATACTCTTTGTTTCTTATAACTAATAACTAATTTGTGCTGGTGTAAGTATTTACTAACCTTAATATAAACCTCAACGGTATCTTAATTATTTATAGAAATTATACAAATGTCCCTGAAACAAGCTATTAGAAAATACCAGTGACTTCACTTATAAATTTTAAAAAAATCTAATTTTTATACTCCCTCCATTTCCTTTGTGTCTTGTGGGTTTGTACTTACTCGAAAAGTCAAAGTGTATTGGTAAAATACTTTGAAATATTATATATACAATAGAAGTCTGATATAGGGTGGTCCGATATATTGCAGATTCAGATATAACGCGGTGAAGAGTGTGTCTCCTGAAAAAAAAAGAGTAATTATTACTGTATCATTGAAAGACCTACTTGTAGATATTCAGTAAATGGAGCGAATCTGCTTTACCATTTATCACTCGGCTCGCCTCTTAGACCACCAGGAAACAGCCCAAAGCAAGCACCACTGTCCTTGAAAACCAGCAGCCAAATCAGTTACTGCTTGCTAACCCTCACCCTTTTGTCCACTGGTGTAAAGTCAGTCGTACATTTGCGTGGTGTTGTCGTGTTGTGATGTCACAGAAAAGTAAAGCATATTCTGTGAGTGATAAACACCCGCCCCACCTTCTGAAATACTACAGGGGTGAAGTATGTCCCCTGACAACTGTGATTTATTGAACTTTTATTGTACAAATTTTGGTTTGAAAAACAAATTAACACTCTCCAATAATCTTGTAATACCAATATATACAACTAGCCTTTGTTTTGGTAGCTGCCCAAGTCAAACGAGGACAAGGTGTGGTTCTGGTATGTGGACAAAACTGTGACCTTGGATCAGCTAGAGGCTCTCTGTGCGGAGTTCCTGGTCGTATTCGACAAATGCCCCACCAAACTTAAAAGGAAGATTATGAGCATCAGTGCGTCGCAGAACCCCGGTGTGCCCGCGACCATGGGCAGTAGCCTCTTTGTGAGTCTTCTAAAACTGTATTGCGTGATTTACCAAAAAACCGCTGCCTTTAGAGCCTCCCTCACTCCCTGGATAACACCCATTTTAGGTAGATAGTACACATGGTGTCTACCAGTCATGAATTGGGATTTTAGTTATTAGAAATTTATTAATTAGCTTTTATGTCATGAATTTTTGCTAGCAAAGTTCATTCTGCAGGTAAGAATAGTTTTTTTCCAAGGTAAGCTTAAATTTACAACTACCGCCCAGCGATGACATAGTTTAGAAATGAAATATAAACAAATTAGTAAGAAAGAACACATTAAAGGAAAATCTAGGATTTTTATTGGAATTATGTCTTCCTATCTTCTTTTTTTAGGCTATGAATATTTATGTGCAAGTCATTAAAAGGGATGAAATATAGGTTTATAAACTTTGGTGGACACCCCCATATAGCTCAAACCAGATGTCGCATCGTGGTGCGGTTTTCTGAATTCTACATTGGAAAACTGAGAAATACAGTTCTACCACAACAAAGTTAAAAATTAAAACTATATTACAATTAAAGAGTTTTAAATCTATACTAATTTTGTTGTTTGCAACTAGAATAATGCAGAATACCATACTATGATAAATTTTCCAACTCACACATAATTGTGTATATAATATCCCGGCTGTGAGGCGGGCTCTGAAAGGGTTTTGTTACCACTACTGGTAGATTCTTAGGAGTTCACTTTGATGAGAGGTGTTGGTAATGAATGTTGGCTTGGTTTAGGATGATCCCCGCAAGTGTCGTCTCCCTGAAGGACAAGAGGGGTCTTCCTCTCACGTGCAGAGGCCTCATTCTGACAAACAGGGTGAGTTGGACATCCTTAATTAGAGAACCTGAGGAACACTGCTTCATCAAATAAAATGTTATATTTCAGCATTAAAAGTGGGAAATAGACACATTTTTCCGGCACAAATGGCGGGGGATCAAATTAGCTAAATTTTAGTGGTATTTATGAAAATATATACAGATATATATAAATATCAGTTTCACATCCTAATACAGTTTGGGCTATATGCAAATATAAAAATTAAGGCTAAAATTTCTTCTAATTTAATTTTAATAATTGCCTTCGGTCACATTTATTATATACACTTATTTTACTTGTTCTTTTACAAATTCTCTTTGGTCAAGGGAAATAAATTTACCAATGATATGGTCATGTAATGAGGATAGAAAAGGAGAGGATACCAAAGAGAATGATGAAGATCAAGAAAGAGATGAGAGGAGCAGATGACAGCATGTGTAAAAGTGAGAGGAGAGGTATGGAAGAGATTAAAGGAAGAAGAATAGGATAGAAGGAGGTGGAGGCGTCGTTTTTACAAAGCTTGTTGTTGAATTAAGTGTGGGAAAAGCAAATACTCTAGAGAAGGATCTGGAAAATATATTAACTAAAACCGTATGCAATAAGCAGCACCATAAAAATATTTTTTTAAAAATTAATCAATGGATCTCTGAAGAGAGCGATTGTATTTGAACTCTTATTTTGTTTATCACTAACCCACTTTTTTCAGTTATTTAAAAAAAATCAGTTTTAGTGAACTTCGGATATAGCGAACAAAATATATGAGCCCATCGAGGTTCATTATAAACAGAGTTGACTGTATTATATTTTTATTTCCTCTTATGTTCATAATTTTTTCCGAGATTCGGATTCATAAATAGTGGATTCAGCTCAACTCTATATTCCATGAATATTTTTTCTAATAGTTATTTTATCCTACCCAAACAAGTTGAGCTAGCCATTAACACACTGATACGATGCCTTGGATGTGGTAAAACCAACTTGATGCCGTCTTTGATTAATCGTTGCGGCTATAAAATTGGTTTCATGGAAATGTAATTCTTCCGTGCATTGTCCTTTCCTCTCAATTATTGGTAGGGTTTGTCCACAGGCTACGTGGCCCCTAGCGAGGATCTTTTCAAGAAGCAACCTCAGCAGCTGGCCCCTGGAATGCCTCGCCACAAAGAGCCCCCGAGAGATTATCAGGAATACCGTGAGAAGAAAGAGCGGGAAAGGCTGGCACAGGCGGCTGCTGCTGCTGGAGGGTGAGTAAACTCACATCGTAGCTCCTTCTGGTTCCCTTGTTTACTTGAGATGCCGAGGAAGGCTTCTTTTCAACAAGATCACTCTTTTTCGGATCTGCCATGGGTGATTTTTTAATACCAGAAACACCAACTAGCACTGACCTACTGAATTACCAGTACAGCGACAATGAAGGGTGTGGCTCATCCCCCTCTCTCTGTTTCGACCACGAGTGTGATAGTTCCTGCACTCGCACTGGTTTCCCATTCAGTTTCGACCTTGAGCTTACTATTAGAACCCGACACCTTAGCTCACTCGGTAGCATGTCGGTCTACTGAACTAGGGGTCCTGGGTTTGATTCCCGACATGGTCGAAAAAGTATTGTTGGTGAAATGTGGGTTTACGCTTTCGCAGTGATGAGTTAGTTAGCGGGGACTGGATGTTGTGCATGTCCTAGCCTATAAGGTATTTGAAGCTACGACAGGCTTAGCCAGCCGGTAGTGGGAAATATATGGCTTGAATGAAAAACTGAGCCAGTTGGAAACAGTAATTGGTGTAAAGGTAAAGGGTTTATTACTAGGCTTGCTAGCTGATTCCTGCTGGTTGGTCAGTACAGTTACAGTATTTTACATAATAGACCTATATAGGAATCGAACAGGATATATAGATTTTTTTTTCATTGAAAAATGTTAAGCTGCGCATATAATACAAATACACTTCTTGAATGGACATTTTAGTGGAAAATATTTCTCCATATTGGGGCCATTACGGTATTGTACATGCGTAGCTGAGCTTAGACGAGGAAAAGGATCCTTAGGTTATGAATGTAGACACACCAAGTATCATATTCTTAAATTTAAAAATGACACTTGGACATGAGAATCAAAACCAGGACCCTTAGCTTAGCGAGTCACTCATTACCTCTTTGTCCAGTGGAAGCAATGTAAAGTGTAAACAGTGTTCAACTTTTCATTGTAACAGCTATGTTGTTATTTTCCTCGTGTATTTGTATGAGTAATTTGTTTGATAATATTTTATAGAGTTATGCAAAGTAAGATCAAAATGATATGAAATATTCCTGAAGCTGAAATGAACTATGTATATTAAAAAAAACTGTTTGAAAAATATATTCTATGCTCCATAACTATAAAATATTATATTACAGACATGATTAACATATTTTGTACTAAATTGATGAATTAGTTTATCATTACAACAGGTAATTATTATTTTATATATTGTCACTTGAACATTTAAACACGAGCACAAATCGATACAAATTGGATAGAAATGTGTATTTTAATTTTAAAATATTTTTATCAGCGAAGTTTTTTACTGTTTTATTTACATTTGTTAAACATTGTAAAATATGTCATAAATAAATTAAAGAAATAATTTTTTGTCATTGGTCATGGAAAGGTTAGTATTGGTTATTAAAATACTTTTTGTGTCACATAATAATGATTTTGTGTTCTACAGTTAAATATTATGTAGTTTTTGTTTATTTTCATTCTTTGTAGCCACCAACATGGCCCGGCCAACTTGCATCACCACAAGCCCGGTCCTCCCGGGCCTGTCCCCAAACCCTCACCGGCAGCCGTGCACCATCGTAGTGCTGTGAGCATGGCCCGGGACTTGGCGCGACGTGAGCAGGCGCACGCCCGGGAGGTCGCGCTGCTTGAAACCAGTCCCCACGACTTCATGTTCGGCCCTCCCGTCCGTCTAGACACAGCCACCGCACCTGCCGACCCCTTGGTGACGGAAGTGTCAAATATACTACACAATCATTTAGGAAGTGTAAATTCTAGTGTAAATAATAACTCTATCGGTGTCAAGAAAGAGCCCCAGCCGGACTGGGGCTTTGAGAGTGACGGTAAAAATGTGAGGCACAGTGTTAATCCATCAATAGATATTCCCATAAAAAGACATGGTCAAAATTACGAGGCTTCCCGCCATATGAAAGTGCCGGCTGATCATAATAGGGCGAGCGCAAGTAGTGGTGATACCTCATTGTTCAAAGACCTTGGCGAAGGTCGTTATAGTAAAGATGTTGGAGACCAGCGGAATAAAGATGCCTCTCACCCAGACCAAAGACACGTTAACTTGGCCAATCACCGACCGGATCACATCCGGCATCGAGGGGACCCTCACCGCCAAGAGGGTGGGGAAAGAAGGCAGATGGATCTTCATGAGAGCAAACAAAGGCCAATGCCTACTGTACCCCCTGGCCACCACCTGAAACGAGAGAAGGGGGAGGACACTCCTGATGTGAAGCCACAGCAACCTTCCTCTCGCCCACCCCACGCCCCCCTTCTGGGCAACAAGCCCCGTCCAAAGTCTAGGTCGCCCGGTGTGATGGGCCAAAATCACTCCCCATTTGCACCAGCAGGTCACCGAACCAAATCTCCTGGTACAGGTCATCATTTCCGAGGCTCTGTGCCCCACCATCACAGCACTGTTAATGTGAAAACAGAACCTGGAATGTTGAGACCTGATGCTCACACCATCAAGTTGGAGCCTGGCGGGAATAGGCCTGAGCATATGACAAAACCTGAGCTAAGCCTGGCAGGAAGGACTGAGCCCACTCATTCTTCTTCTCGTGGTAACCTGATAGGTGAAGAAAAGACACCTTCTTTAAAACGGCCAGAAACCCAAGGAAAACCTCCACTGGCCCCTATTATTCCAGTTTCCATCAAGACAGAGAAAACTGAAAGTGAAGTCGTGATATCCCAGCCCTTACCTCAGACACCAAATTCTAGGCATTTGTTACACCCCAGCCAGAAAGTCCAGACCTCCACTCATGAGAAATCTTCCGGGAGCAGCCATTCCGTCCGGGAATCCCCATACCCTCAAAGGTCCGCCAAATCCTCGAAGCAGCGAACTCCTCCCTCTGCTGGTCGCAAACCTGCTTTGCAGGAGAGCCCCAACATCCCCCACTCTGGAGGGGGTATGACTTCTCCATTCGGCTCTCCTCCTCCCCCTATGCCTGTGACCCCGGGCAAGACGGGATCAAATCTACGGACCAGTCGTCACCGCACTAGCAGCTCCAGCAGTGAGCCTGAGCTTGTGCCAGTTGTCAAGAAACTTGACGATATTGCTGGTTACGAGAATATCCTACGAGAAGCAAAAATGGGGGCCGGCATCAAGCTCCCAGGGCGGGTGCCAGACATAATTCAACCTATCAGAGACCGTAGGAAGGAAGACATTGGTGTAAAGGACGAGTCGGCCCAATCTATGGCAAAGGAGTCGAAGCTGCCAGATTTAAATCGGCTGCCCCCCTCGCAAGACAAGGCCACGATGGAGATGAATATCATACCCTGCCCTTCCCCTTCTCCTTCTGACATGGAGCTATCAGACGGAGGTGAGAAGACCATGGCAGAACTAAACACGTCCGTAGAAAGTGTGATAGACGTCACATCTGTGCCCGAACACACAGAAAAACTCCTTCCTCTGATTTCCACACTCCCCGTTTTGCCTGAGTCCTCCGAGAAGAAGTCTTCTGAGCACCACCATAAAGCCAAGAAATTAGGTAAAGAAAAGCACAGGCACAAAGAAAAACACAAAAGTAGGGACAAAGATGATAAAGATAAAAAACACAAGGATAAGAAGCACAAGCATAGAGAGAAGGATAAAGACGGGCATAAGATAGAGAAACCCTCTGAGATGGTAGCCATTGCTGCCCCCATTAAGATCACTATTCCCAAAGACAAGTTGGTGCTAAGCCCTAACATGGAGCAGAACGCAACATCCGGGGGACTCAAATTTAAAATTGCCAAGGAACGGCTCACTCCTCAGAATATCTCATCCAGTGGGGGAAGTCTCAAGATGAAGATCAGCAAAGATAGTGTTATATTCAATAATGCAACTGCAGCCCCACCTGCAGAATCATCTTCCCGAAAGCGAGAGCGCAGCAGTCCAGTGACTGAGGTTTCGGCAAAGTCAGCACGGTTGTCTGGAACTGGCGCAGACGCCTCACGAAGATCCCACCACGCCAAGCAGAATGGAGTGGAGTCATCTACCAGGGGTAGAGGGTCCTCATCACAACCACACTTCAGCGGCAGCAAGGTACGTGGAGGGCCACCTAGACTCGATGTGACACGACCCCCTCCTCCACCATTCCCTCCTATGGGATATAATTACCCGCCCCAATACTACCCTAATTACCAGCCGTTCATGTACCCGCCTCCACCACATCCTGACCAGATGTACCCGCCTACACCACATCCTGACCAGATGTACGGGTACTACGGTGTTCCTCAGTTCCTGTATCAAACACAACCACCTCTACCAAAAGAACCCCCTCCGCCCCCTCTCCCTGTTGGACCACCCCCCAACAAACCTCCCCCTCCACCAGAGTAGAGTAGTGATGTTCACAAATATCTATTTTGAAACTTTTTGAAATTATTCAGCCATTGGGCCACCTCATTTTTAAACATTCTTTTGAAACTGTAAAATGACTTTACTATTTTTACTGCTGGCTCTCCAAATATAACTTTACATTATGATCTCTAAACTTGTAAAATGTTGCCATTAAAAACTTCTAGTTTCAGTGTAAAGATGAAACTCTTATCACAAAACTACATTAGAACATTATCAAATAACATAAGAATATATTGATAACAACTTTTGAATCAAATATATAAATGATGACGTTTACAAAAGAATCTAAACATCTAAAAACATTATTCAAACACACATAAGTTTCATTAACTCTTTACATGAGTACATCAGCCTCTCATTAAGCCACTAAAACAAAATTCCAACTATTCCTTGACCGCACTAGAATGGTAACACCCAAGGATTGTATCAATTATTCCAAGCTGGAGCTTAAGGTGCTTGACAACTTGCTTGAAGGATTTTTTATCAACTGTCCAAGAGAGATTGGTACTTGTGATATAGCATGTACAGTTGTTATTTAGGACCCGCACCCTTGAGACTGGATGGAAAAATAGTGCATGACTTTTTAAATAAATAAACAAACTCAATTCACTTTCTGTGGTTACGAAGCTATGTATAAATAACTAAATAATCTCTCTTTGTTTTTCATTATATAATTCATCTATACAATTTGGTTTTGTCAAAAGATTTTTGTTAAATATATATATTTATCATTTGTCAGAGTAAGCATCATTTGAGCTCAAAATAAACATTGGTATTACTTTTAAATAGGCATTTGTAAACATTTCTTGAGGATCCTGAGATTACACAATATTCATCCTAAAGGGGGTTACTTTATTGTCCAGCCTAAGACGGGACTCATTTCATATAATGTCGCCTTTTAAATATGGTGACTTTTTGAACAAGCTAAAAATGAAAACTAGAATAAATTAAAAAAGAGTTGGTAGGAGATTTTTAAAAAATAAGGAAGGTTTCAACTAAATCAAAATGTTTTAATGTATAGACTTCTATATGGTATGTTATATTATTGGTTGTTTTATAACATTAGTCCTTAAATCTAGAACCTTTTGTTGTGCCGTATATGTGCTATGTATGTGCTTTGTTTAAGTTGTAAAATTTTATTGTGATACACTATTTTAGTCCATTTTGTTTTGTTTTCTTTTAAAGAAATAGTTAAAGAGCACTTGTTCTTATTCACCTGCATCCGCTAGATGCTTCCTTGTTAGCATGGCAAAACTCTTGTGTTCTTTCCTGAGCTATTATTTTCTTTGTAATATCAATATAAACAATCTATATTACTTCAAGGCGAAAAGAGATTTTTCCTTTTAGAGATATATTATAAATATTTGCATCCACTGGCCATTTCCTGTGTTTGTCCTTTTACATGTTCCTATCATTCCTTATAATTTTCCTTTTACTACCTTTTGTGTTTTTTTTTTGTTTTTTTTCCCCTCTTTTAGGTAGTTAAGTTGTGCGTTTCACGCTCCCTTCTGACGAGTTCTGATAGAATAAAACCTAGATCGGAGTATTGGGCGGTAACGATCTATTTTCTTAAAGAGGCAACCATTACCTTTTTGTCCAATGGCAGCAGTGTAAAGTGTGAACGGTTTTCTTCTTTTCATTATAAAAGCCATATTGTGCTCATTCCCTTTTTATGTTTCTATTTATCATTCCTGTGCCTTCTTTCAAATATGTTACAATCAACTCTTGTCTATATTAATTAGATATGTGCAAGAGCCACACACTCATTTTGAAATGTAATAATAAAATTTATATTAACAACTCTGCTCCCTCAAACAATTATTTTAAATTTTTGTTACATATTTTTAGACAATTTTCAGTCTCACAGAAAATACATATTAAATATGGAAAATTATACGGAAAAATGAAATGTTTTTTGCTAGGGCTGCACAAAGCTTTGGAACAAACATTAGCTTGGCTTCAAAAGAATGCAGATTTTTCCAATAAAGAAAGGTATTGACAGCTAAAATATTCAATTTAGGGTCAATTATTGCCATTTTGGGATGTTAAAAACTAATGTCATACTAAAAATCTGAAGTAATTTAATTCTAAATTGTGGTGGATTTATTAGAATAAAACAGAAGTATTACAAAAAAATATGCTCTTTAGTTTGTATCATGGCCATCGGGCACACACAACCCTATTCATTGTTGGTGCGCTAAACAAGTGCCTTCTTTTACCTATTTCCTTTTATAAACTGAGTTCGAAACAAATTTAGAACCCCTGAATCATTCTAATCTCCCACATCCCTATAATTGATAAACATTGTGGTTGCTTTTTACAATACTGAAGAAATTCAAAAAAATCTTTCTGAGATTTGATGTGAGGTTTTGATATGAAAATATAAGCCTAAAAATAAAAATTGTTGCAACATAATATAAGTTCTCTAGCTACAATTATTTCAACAAAATGTCAGTGACCTTTTAAAAAAACAAAACATATTTACTGTGTTTTGACGGGTTCTTTTTCACCTCATCATAAGAGGAATGGAAACTTTAACATTATAAATTGACAAAATTAGAATTTGCGGAGTTTATCAAACACGCTTGTGGTAGTGATAGTAGACTAGTGCCAAATCTTGTTAATAGTGAGCTAGTTACTTTGATACTGGACCTGAAACTTTTTATTGATATTTGTAATTGGAATTATCATTTTTCACCACAAGATAGGATCTAAATATACTAATATCATTCTAGCAACGACTACTCTGTATACAATATTATTTGGTTATTATTATTTGGTTATTATTACTCTCCTTCCTTTTAATAACCTCTTTTATCTGTCTGAATTCCTATGGGTCTTACATCTTTATTCACGATTTCAAGTCCACATTTTTTACCTAATAGATAATACACCACAAAAAAAAAAGCAAATTTATATAAATCTAGATTCAATAAAAACAGAGGAAATTAAATTGTCTTTATTCTATTCTAATATTCCTGCAAACCTCAAATGGCTCAGTGGATTAAAAACTTGATAATCCAATACTGGCATAGGTTTGCGGTTATTTAGAGGCTTTGTTTGTATTTATTTGTTCTCTCCGAGTAATATAGGTAACTTGTGAGTTAAAACCATTTTATCAAATTCTTACAAATATTGTTCACTTCAAAGTCGCACAGGCCTACTCCAAGGTAAGTATGTGTTTCAAATTTGGAAAATATGATACCTTAATATTTTAAAACGGTATTTCATTTTAATGGTCCCGTTATGTAATCCAATCTACGTTGTTAAGTTGTTGTTTCTCAGTTCTTTGTATTTTTGAATGATTGAAAAAACATTTTAAGTTAAAAAGTATCCCCTATAAGTTGGCTTGTTTATCTTGGAAGAAATTTGATACTTAGTCATTTATATGAAAGTGATTTGTCTAAACTTTCTTCAATCTTATAAATATCTTCACAGCAGCTAAAACTCGAAATAATGGCTGTTTGGCACTCAAACAAAATAATTAGAAGAAACGGCAGTTGGAAAGTTCTATATTAGAGTTATTTACTTTGTAAATTGCTATAGTCAAGAAAGAAAACTTAATTTTATAAATCATAAACTACACCATAGTGGAACAATGCGAAGTAAGCTTGCTAGCTATGAGGGTAAGTGAAGGGTACATATTTAACAACGCTACCTTCCAAAAGAGATCCATTACCAATTCACCAAAGCCATGTTATCGTATTAAAAAGAAACTATTGGTAAATCAAATACATACAAAATCTTTTGAATGTTGAATTCATTATATGCATCACAAACTTTGGACCTTTGGGTTTGTGACCCAGTATTCTCCTCCACACTTCTCTGCACTCCCTTCAGCCACCTGTCCCTTGGTCTTCCGTTCCTTATTTCAATATCTTCTTTGGTACTTCTCTCTTATTCTCAAATAACCGTACCACCCTAGTCGGGCCTTCTCTGTTCGGTCCTTAACTATTTCTTTTGTCCTTTAATTTCTCACCCTATCCATTCTTGTCGCTCTTATAATTCTGCTTCTATCAGGCTCCTCTAATATCAACGTTTCCGCTGTGACTGTCGATATTGGTACATAGTACATCCGGTAGATCACGCCTTTTCATTTACTCGGCACATTCTACTCTCACACCAGTCGTATCCCTTGGCATAACATCCAACTGCTTCTGACTCTTATCTTAATTGAACCATACTATCAGGTCATTTGCAAACACCATTGCTTTCATAAGGTACATGACCTATGAAAATAGTGACCTCACCCGTGCCAGATGCCATCATCCCTTGTGTTGTACTTTAACGGAGATATATTAAAATTAAAAAGAGGAAATTTTAACAATCTTCACTTTATCCTGTAAACTATACTTTTATTTGTTCACGCATGTTTCAACTTTATAAATATAATTTTGTTAAGTTTGTATTCACATTGTGAATTGTATCATAATTAATTATACTAAAATATAAAGTCATGTATAAATTTGCTTACTGTTTGACTTTAAATCAGAGC
The DNA here is from genome assembly GCA_901482245.1 of Timema douglasi. Lineage (NCBI taxonomy): Eukaryota > Metazoa > Arthropoda > Insecta > Phasmatodea > Timematidae > Timema > Timema douglasi. Next base: position 36,962 of record CABEEJ010004521.1, read on the forward strand.
ACTCTCCATTGAACTATAATCCTGAATTTTCGAGAAAACATTTTCTCTGTGATAATAGTTATTTGTAAGAATATCATATAATGATTTTACCTTGAATAATAGGTAGATAGTAAGTACATTCACTGGATAGTAGATGATTATAACATAAGTGTGTTGCTGTTAGAAATTTAATTTAACAGAACTGGCTATCAATTTAAAAGTAATTTACTAAAATGCATGCATTGTATTTGAAAATGCCCATCTGTGGTTGATTAACTCGATTTCAGCGGTGGAACACCTAGGTCCACAGCGCCTGAAATGCGTAATCCCCAATGGTATAAGGGGCCCCATGAAAGAGAACTTTAAATTACTATAAATGTGGTGGAAATAATAGTAATAAATAACCAAGCTGTAGCATTATTTCAATTATTTCATTCATTTTTAAAATAGTGCATAATATTTTTTTTATCTTCATGCAGTCAAGCCGACAACGGACATTCCCAACACAAAACCGAGTCTAAAACAGTCATTATAATGTGTGATTACTAAATTAGTAACTATTTAAGACTTAATTATTTCTTATAACATTTTTTTAAGCTGTTAGATGATTTGGAAAAAGTGACCCGAAAATTAATATTGAGGGAGGAGGCTTGGTTTCTTACGCCACTGCTCGATTTGACTACTGCGGATGCAACCTTTTTAACATAATGTCTAAGAATAGTATTAGCGATATGTGAGCATCTTAAGCTGGGTGCTGCTTTTAATATAAAGTGTATAGTTATATTTCTATCAACTAAAGCTCTGACGAAATTTGCAATTTTACACCTGAAACATATTATGATGGTGCATTGTTTGTATAAACAATTTAGAAATTTGCTTTAAAATAAATGAAATGTTAAACATTTATTGAAATTACCATTTATCATAAATACTTGGCATTTTTACAAGATGATGTTGGTAAGAAGTAACGAAAGGTTAAAGACCCGTGTGATAGTATAAGGCTGAGAGACGGTGTGAAACTGAGTAGAAGGTGCGTTGTTGATTTCCTATATACTCTGCTTTGACCTGAGTTTCAAGCAACCTTGTTCTTGCATGCTTACAAAAGAAGTGTTTATTAGTGCTTTCCTTTTTGCATGAACACTTGTACCCAGATTGTGTTGTTAATGTGTTTTTTAGTGATGCCATCATTTGAGTGAGCATGCAAATTATTAATCCCCTCTTCACCCCTTTATTTTATATTTTTAAATAAAATGTTCCACAAAAAGGAGTTTTTTTTTGTGACATCAAAACATATTTGATTCCTTTTTTGGATTGTTAATCTATTTTAGAAATGTTCTTTTGTGTATAGGGTTGGAGATTTTATCTTAACTGACAACTCGGAAATTTCTGATTAATAGCTCTATGCCATATTTGCATAACTATATTGTATCATGTTTTCAAGTGTGGTACTTTTAGCTTAGCTATGTTAATTTTTAAACCAATTTCTTAATCATAATCTAGTAATATCTTTTGGTTTCATTTTGTGGGTAAAAATAACAAATTTTCCATAAATTTTGCTAATTTTCTTTGTACTCTCACAAGTGTTTTCCAAAACTAAATGACACCAATAAATGATTTGCCTCAAATAATTTGAATATTTTTTATTTTATTTTATATAGTACAATTACAATCATTTGTTTCATAAAAAGTACCTATAGGATATTTTAAAAGTAAAGTTTCCATCCTAAACAAATCTAAATTAATGATTTTAAATAAGACTCAAGATATTGCATTGGTAGTATGTGATGATCTTGACTCGTGTCGACTGTTTTTCTATCATGCATGGTATAAAAATAAATGACCTACCTGTGTGTGACTCTTCTCTCTTGGGAAGCTTTGTTTATTCAGGAGATTGTTTGGTGTTGCTTACATCACCGACACAAGGATTGCCACTTTGCAAGTAAAACATTAAATGCATATACAAATAATAAGTATAAACGCTAGTCGGTCTCTGGTTCATCAAGATTCACAATTTCGGCCAAATTGTGTAATTATGAAGATTGACATTTTCATAACTTTAATTGGCTTTTTCTCTCCGTGTATTATGTTGTCACTCAACGTAGTTTCTTTAAGTTTTCTTATCTTCCATGATTATCTTTAGATACAGTCAACTCTCGATATTTCGGACAGAATTTTCCGAAAATAAAATGTCGTGTAGTAACACGCCAGCTGCGTGCTGTTATATAAATAGTTAATACAGGGGGCTACTACTCCTCCCATCTCTCCCCCGCACACACATTACAATATATAGATAGTTAACCAGTACTATAGTCCTATTGTAATCTCGTCCTTGCCCATTCCAATACCCAACTGTGTTATTTGTATATAATTATGTTTTATCTGAAAAGTATGGTTTACCTCATCACATTAAAGTGTAATATTAATTTAGATAAAGTGTCACTTTCATTCCTTAGGCACAACTTTATTTCCCCTCTAGAAGACAGACTTTTTGTAACTTGACAGACCCCTGCCCCCTTTAATATGAGTTATTGAGAGTTGACTGTATATTGTTTTGAAAAATTGGATTAAATATTTTAGGATGTGTTACATACATACAACTAAATGTAAATGGTTGAAACTTTTATTAGTAATTTATGTTTTTCCATAAATTTTTTATATAATTTTTGAAATAATACATACTCATGGATCCTGCTGAAGTCTAGTTTGGATTAACAAGTTTCTACTGTGTTGCAATATAGTGTAGAATAATCCCAATCTAATGCACTAAAAACTCTATACTCTTGTGTAACTTTAACGGCACTCAGAAGTTGGCATTTCTTGTGTTCTGAATGGTTCTATGAATTGCTAAAGCATAAATGTTTTTTGTTTCTTTTTTATTGGTGCTTCTTGCAGGTGTCGCAGAAATTGAACGAGTCTCAAAACAAGGGGAAGTCTACTTCAGCGAGCCAACCCTAGTAAACTTGACATTTAAAAAAACAAAACATTTATAACCTGACAGTAGGTCTTGTGAGAAAAGGAAGAAAATAATACTGTGTTGGAGCTTGTTTTGTCTGTGGTAATGGCCAACTCTCGGAATGGCCATGTCCAACAATATGCTTTGAAATCAAATAGAAAAATTAAATATTTGTTCTGTGTATGTTCGCTGTTCTAAGGTTTCGTCGTACGCTAGCACTGTGGATGTTTGTGGTAGATTTCTTTAAAATGTTTTAATTAATTTGAGATAGGTTTCAGTAAATTCTACTGATAGTGATTATATCAATGTAAATTACATTTAGGTAACGTTGGGCTTAACACATCGGTGTTATTTAAATTATTTTTATAAATAAAATCCTAAACTTTTATCAAAATTAATTATTTTACAAGCTCATAAAATAGATTATTTTGGTTTTTTAATACACCATACCTTATTTACGTTATTGGCTACCTATATAAAATAACAATGTATAAACTGTTGATTCATAAATATATAAATAAAATTATATATATTTTTGTTTTGATGAACTCAATATAAATAAGCTTAATTTTTGCATCTATAAATGTGGTGTTGTCTTTTCTTATCATAATCATTTTGTATTTGAGTTGTGCTTTGCATTTGCCTTTGTTATAAAGTTTTATTGTTAAGTTTAAAACTGGCTGAAGAAATGTGTGATACGGACTACGAAGGCTTAGAAAGCGGCAAACATTATTTGTAAAGATGGTCCAGCAGAATAGAAACACTTTTCAGTTTTACCTCATTTGGAGTAGTGTTAAAGTACAATAATAATATTAATTTAAATAATAAGACATTGGACTCTACAAATGGCTGCCGTACTTGGTAGATTTGTTATGGCCCTATTGTATCAGTATTCAATTAACTGGTTGTGTATATTATATCTCAATGTGGAATATAATGTTAATTCAATTTCGCATCAACAAAAAAATCAAGAAATGTGCAATTTATCTTAGATATAGATTTGAAAGTTATCTAATTATTAGCATATCCTCTTGGTTAAAAGTTAATTAATCAGTCTGTTGATTTATTTAGCAAGGGGTGTATTTTTTTAATATTTTTTTTTACTATTTTCATCATGTTTGTTATTTTTGATTGTAATTAATTAAATAGGAAAACAATATTAATGTAATGTGAAGGGTTAGAACATGTTTAAAATGTGTTGAAAAGTTTTTTCTGTGATACGTTCCCCATGACAGATCTTATGACTTAAGAGCCAAGTCGATAGCTCAGCTCGTAATTTTTTTTATTTTTTTAAATGCACTGCTCCCACCAAATGTATTATATAAATAATATGACTTAATTTAAAACGGCCGCTTGGCGCTATTTTTCATTTGTTTAATATGACTAATGAAAACCCTTTTTATATCTTGGCATCATCAAATCATAATTTGTTAGTTGATAATTTAACAATTTATCATTCAACTTTTGTATGAACTTCTAGTAAACTCTATTAGCTTATTTTACGCTAAAAGTAAATTAAGTAAACACGTAATATAGGACCGGGATTAGATATCTGTTAACGCAGAACCAGCCCAAACACAATTACATCACACAAATCTTCATGTAAATAAAATAAATACATACAAATATTGTTGGATACATACTTATTTGGTAATGTTATATAAAAACAATTAAATCTTGGGCTTAATTTCTGTAGAAGGATGAAATCGGATCACCTGAAAATCGTATGTGTTCCTCTTTGTAGTCTGAAAGTTGGTAGTTGTGGTTGCATTAAAGTTTGGTTAAGATGGCACTCTAATAGTACCAACACGTTCTATACCTAAATAAACTTTTGATTTCACAAGTATTTGTAGGATGGACGGGATATTTCTCTCTTTTACTTTTGAGAAAAAATATAAATATGAAGATTAAAATATTATTTAGCACTGCGTCCGAATACCTGTTGGATTCATACAGGAACTAACTACCAAGTTAATTGTTCATATTTCTCTTCACAGTTTTATTAGTGATATTTTGTTGCATTTGAAGTGTAAAATAGTATTTTCAAACAGACTAATTCTTATTTAGATTACCGTTAGTTTGGGTTGTCCATTTGGAAATTTGTTTCGGACATTTGGAAATTGGAGAGTATGAGGGTTAATTATTTACTTTTTACCGTCAAGATGACAGACACTTTCTAGTTTATATGATATAAATATTTCATTTGTTATTTTTTTCACATTTATGATTTGTTGTCTTTCAAAATAATATACTTTTAATTATTGGCAACTGGCTTCAATTAATTTTGTATATGAAAATAATTTACTAAAGGTGCTTTGCAACCTCTACCTTCCCCTCCCCCCCAACCCCATCCAGCCCACACCCCCCTCCCAATAAATACACTTATTCAAAGTTTGCTACTAAAATATTAAAATTTTAAGGCTCTTTTTATGATGCTCTTAGATGGTTGTATAAAGACTAAGTACTAATTCATCACACGTCAGCTAGTTGGTTAGCACTGATATGATTAGAATGGCCAACAACTGTTACTAAAACTCTTTGTGATATCTCTAAATTACATTTTTAATCCAAAAATCAAATGTCTAAAAATAAAAAAAACAAAACTGATCAATCTTTAAAAGACTTATTATTTTTGCTTGGTCTTCCCAAATCAATCCACACACACGCTCTTTTATATTATTTATTATTATTATTCATCCAATTTTTAAACATGATTTATCAAATATATATTATTGCTGACTATGCTGCTGGACTTTTCTTTTTTTTTAAAAAAAAACAACATTTTTTCACTTCTTTGGGTGGTAAAATTGTGTTTGGGGTGGGGCGTACCGGTGGTGTTGGCGTATGGATGCTTTGGTTTGGGTGGAATTATTTATTATTTAATCTCTTTGTATGGGTTTGCTGTGATTGTTTTTTTGGCGGTTGCACAATTTATTGGGATGTCCTTGTAACTACTTTGTCGGCTGGCCTAGGTTCTTCGAGCTTTATCGTAACCCAAACTTAGAGGTCCTATAGCAATTTATTACACAGATACATTAAAATCGTTAAAATATTGTCAATATAGATTTTCTAGCATGCGTTCTACTTAACAGATTATAAACATATGTATGTATATAGTAATTATTTGATGGGAAATCTAATATACAAGTCTAGCAGTGTAAGAAAAACTTTTAATGTATTTTCCAATTTTGATGCTCTGATACATATTGTTAAAAGATGAATCATGTTTAAACACAAGTGTGGCAAAACACCTCAAGTAATATGATCCTATATTACTTTATTTTCACAGAAAATGTTACTTTGATTCACTTCTTTAATAGAGCGCAGTTTTACACAGTAACTAACCCCATTTTAAAAGTTATTGTGGTAGTGGTAGGCTGCGATGGAAATAGTGTTGAGTGTCTTAAAGTTTAATGATCTGTGGGAAAAAGGGTTTTGCGACTACTTTCGGTGAAGTGTATTTTTTGTTGCGTGTCGGCCACAAAAGCACTTTACGGTACCACAGCGTTAAGGCTCCATTTAGATATTGATTACATATAACTTTGATTAATGTTTATTATGCGTTACAAAAAAAAAGTATACCAATATCTTGTAAATACAACGAATAAAACCCCATTTGTAATGAAATAAGTTAATTTAGGCCTATTTATAATCTACAAAAATCTTATAAAGATGTTTATTCCAGAGTCAAAATAAATATGGTTATTCTCTTTAACTTGGTATGGAGTTTTTCATTTGTAAGATTCTAAGAGCATTTCTCTATCAATAAATTTAATTAAACCTCCCAACTTGATATTTAATAATAATTTCTGGAAGATATTAAATATAATCATTGAATTAAATGATTTTTTCACATGTGTAGGTAAACGTTACTCCCTAATATTAAATTTTAAAAATAAGAGTTAAATCTATGAAACTGGCTGGACTGAAAAGATTTTAAAAACAATATTTTACAATGATGAAAGACATATTATCAACTGAAATAATTAATTTGGTTTCTGCTCATTTAAAAATGTCGAGAGAACATTTTATGATTCAAAATTTGGTTTGAACTCCTTTTGAATGGTTTGCTTTTGTAAATATCTAGGAAAATATTGCTTTAGAACTGCCATAAGTATCCCCCTTAGTAAATTTTTTTTATTTCCGTCCATTGAGGTTGTTAAGTTGAATATGTTTTAAAAAATGACTTATGAAAAGATTAAAGTATCTTTGATGCCGTTCTTGAATGCAATATTTATTTAATCATATCGCACTATGGTTAAAATCACATTACAAAAATTTGATGTTCAATTTATTTTATTTGATGAATCTTGTGTATCCGAAGAATCGACTGTTAGACCGAAGATTTCTTGATCTTTTCACATCTTAAGCACAAGATAATTTATATGGAAGAATGTACAGTAAAGATAGTAGCGGAACTAATAAAATTGTCCAAAACAAGATGGCTTTTACAATAAAAACAAGAGCACACTTCGAACTTGTTCGCTGCTGTCATAGAACTACTCTCCAGTAAATTCATTCTATTGGTGCCTGTTCCTTAGACCCAGGCCATGTCATATCAGAACTTTCCAGATCTCTTGAAACCTATTAGTCCCACTTTCACTTTCCTGGCCAATTTTATTTAAGTGTAAACTATATTATTGGTTGGTTTTTTTAAATCCAACTTTTATTTATTTGCTTCCATTTGACTAATAGGAATTACTGTGTGGTAATACAGGGTCTTTAGTAGCTACATGAAAAAAAACCCATCATTGATGTGTAGTTCATATCTGTAAACAATTTTTCTTTGAATATCTAACACAAAACATTATAATTTAAACTAAAAATTTCACATTGTCTTGTAACTAAAATAATGATGGCTATATGTATTGCAGCAATTCATTAATATTGTTCTTTATGCACAAGGCAATTTTATTTCTGACATAATGACATTCTTGAATCTTAGAAATGTCACCTTCAAACATACTAAGTGTAGTATTCAGTTGATTAATATCTCAGTATATGAACTTATAAGTTGATTTCTTGAATTGACTCAAAACTGTTTTTTATCTATTAAAATATCATAGTTTAGCTCAAAACATGTGTGAACAGAAATGGTTTTGTTCTAGTGTATTCTAACATCATTGAAATGTGTGAAAAAAATGTATATATTTAGTAATATAAGTAAATAATACTAAAATTACTTATGACTTGTTAAAATATTTTCTGATTTTGGAATAAACACTTTGTAATTATTAATTTTAATCAAGAATGTAGTTGAATACTTCATAACTAGTCCTACTTAATTGTATTATATTGTTAAGTTCCTGTTTGTCACTTTACTATTTTTATATGTGTGTAAAATGTAATAAAAACAACAAAAAAACAATATTAACTTAGGAAAAAAAATGTATTTAGAAATATTGAAAAAGAAAAGTGAATAAATTTTGTTTATGCTCGATTGGTAGTAACATTTGTTTTCAGATCACAAAACAAACCTTTCATAATAGAAGTATCCTTAGACATACTTGGTTTAAAAAATAAAAGTTATACCCCTATCCAATTAATTAGCTAGGAAGGTTTGCGCAGAGATTAACAATATTTTTCAAAATATACTAATGTTTTTAAAAACTACAATGTTTGCTTCTATTGTTTTGAAACGGATTTTTTATCTATTGGATAGCTGTTTGAATGGTCTTAAGGCGGTACTCTTTTGATAGACTGGACTGTCAATTACGGGGAGATCAAAGTTCAGATCCCGGTTGAGTGTACTAAGGGTGCTTTTTCCCCTAGATAGATTCCTACTCTCCTTATACTACGATGCTGGTGCATTTTCTGTAAATTCAACCTTAGTCATTACGCATTAGCAATGTGTATAATCCAAAAGAATAGTAAGTTTTTTTACGTCTTACTGTTTCTAGCCTGTGGCCTGGGTCAGTTTTTTATTCAAGCTATATATTCTCCACTACCGCTAGCCAGGCCTGTCGTAACTTCGTATATCTTATAATCTAACTTAAGACTAGGACAGGCACAACATCCAGTCCCCGGCCGTTAATTCATCAATGTGAAAGGGTAAACCCATATTTCACCAATGATACATTTCAGAGGCCATGATGTGCTGGCGGCCGGGGTTCAATCCTCGGTCGCGGCAAAGATTTATCTGATTAACAAACCCTTCCTTCACCTCTGACAAGACATCTTGTGAATGTGGGGAATGCCAGGCCTCCACCGTGGTTCGGATTCCACGTTAAACTGTAGGTCCTCCATTTCATCTCACAATCACCCTACCATTACACATTAGCGTAAGTGCGTATAACCCGAACGGGTAGTAAGACGCGGTGCTAATAATAATAATAATAGTAATATAGGCCATGACAGGAATCGAACCTGGGACTCTTAACTTTGTAGACAGACACGCTACCGACTGAGCTAAGGTGTTGAATAGTAGTAAAACGTGATGACAAAAAAAAATTGTTATAAGATTTCAACAAAGTAAAGTGCTCATTGGGCAAACGCGTTAAATGAACTAGTAAAAATTTTGTGACTGTATTCACTTCTGGAGCTTTTATTGAAATGATTTATGATTTGTGACCTCTTATCCAACACCTTAGCTCAATTGGTAGTGTGTGGTTTACTGATCTAAGTGTCCCGGGTTTGATTCCTGGCATTACCAATAAATGTTTTGTTGGTAAAATGGAGGTTTCTTCTTTCACAGAGTCTGTTCTAGATTTAAGTTAGTCTATTGGTTGTTGCTGACGTAATGCTCAGTTGGTTCAGAAAGTGCTCGTTAAATACCTTGGGGGGGGGGGG
>CABEEJ010004521.1:46728-62938 GCA_901482245.1 Timema douglasi
GGGGGTTTCTACAATTTGCCTTTATCCTTATCATTTGAGTTAAGATTTTGGTTTTTTTTTTGTTGTGTTCTTAACAATGAGGTTATTAATAACTTAATATAATGTGCAGGGACTCTTGAGGGTAACCTAAAAATGCACCTCCATTAGTTGAAATATGGGAAAACCACAGATATAATCGCATTTTGAAAATCATCCTAGGTGCAACCAGCAGATATTCGAACCAGGGACCCCAGAGCCTCGGTCGTCATTAATCTAATATATTGTGTGAGAGCCTGACTCCTTAGATTGGATAACTACTACCTTTCAACAATAGTTTATCAGCAAAAAACTTGCCTACTTTGTTATTTTTATTGTGTTGTGACAAATATTCTGTTAAGCTTGCTGTTATTGACTTGATGGCTAAAATTTATTTATTTTTAAAAGTTGATATTAATAACCAACCACACTGAGACCTTTTCTAAACTAGTTTGTAATCTCACTAGTAGAATATTTTGTTTAATTAACTGGTATTTCTTAGATAATGGGTAGATATCGTAACCTAGCTCTAGAATAAGTTTTATTATTCAAATTACATTTTTTTATGAAAACAAATTGTGAAAAAAAGCATGCATATAAATGTCAAATGGAACAAAACTATAATATTAGGAACATAATCAATATATCTTCAACGCTAGTATTTATGTATAAAAAAATGTATTCAACCAATATTTCTCTATGAGGAAAACCTCAAATCACTTCACGAGTTACATTTTTGTATATTTGGAAGAAGAATAGAAACATACTAAAAGGTGAAGAGATAATGGCGGCAATGTAAAGCGTCAACTGTGTTATTTTCATTATTAAAGTCATATTGTGTTTTTTTCCCTTTTATATGTGTTTCTATCCATCTTCTTAAATCAATATATTTCTATTTGAGGTGAGATTTATTTTTTATTAGACTACAATATAAATGAAAGGAAGGTAATTATGTGACCTAGTGTAAATCAAGACATTTCAAATGAACAACATTCAATGGACCAAACCCGATATTCATCCAGTTTTTATAATCAAATTTTAGTTATTTCACAAGGTAAACTTAAATAATTAAATTCTTATGCTAGAATTTGCTCAACAAATTTATTGATGTTTCACTAGGGTGTGTAGAATTTTCTTTTTTACCATGCCTTATCTTTCTATATTATTGTTACATTATCTTTCAATTTGACTGGCAATTGTAAACAAACACATTTTGTATTCATTGCGTTTTCATAATATCTTTATTACATGAATTATTGAGGTAATTATTGGGACTGGTAGTTCTTACAATCATTTTGTTTCATTTCAAACTTTTCTTAACAATTCTTGTAATTATATTTATTTATTTAAAAAAAAAAAANAAGCTCAATCGATATTATCAATGATGAATAGAATTTGATGATGCCTTTTGTTAATGTTCTGTAGCATAGCTAGCGCAACTTTTAATTGAGCGAGATGGATATTAATGTCTTAGTCGAACCATTTTGTGGATCCCCACAAATGATTGTTAAATGTGGTGGCTGAAAGGTGGATGGAAAGTTGCTATAAATAAATAACCAAGTAACCTCTGACACATAACAATGTACTGATTATTTTGAAAATAAAATTATTTGTGTATATCTGAAAACAATTTTTTTTTTATGTCATGTGCAGCTTTATGTATATACCCGTAACTATATTCTTTTAAGATCACCCTTACCTGCTTCGGTGGGCACATGGTCTTGACTGGTTAGACTGCCGACGATGGGGAGATCCGAGTTTGAATCTCGGTCAGGTATACCTAGAAGTTTTTCCACTCTCCCTCCCCTAAACTCAATGTTTCTCATCCCTAACTTACTAGAATAATTAGTACATATGTGTATCCTTAGCAGGTAGTAAGACATGGTGCAAAAAAAATCACTCTGTTTTAAATAGTGGCAACTAGTACATTTTTGAGTTAAAAAATTAATGCAGAATAACACATTTAAATTTACGAAGTGTTATTCATAATAGGGTAAATTTAAATCTGGTACGAGTCATTTTGACGGCCATGGGATTTAAGGTGTCATTCTCACAATATAGGCTAGAGCACTTAACTTTATATAGATCAGGGTTTAAATTCTAATTGGCTATTTGCTGGGTTTTTTTCTAAGTGGTTTTCTACTCTTTCTCTTCACAAATATCGGTACACTTGCTTGGAATTCAACCTTCCTTGTTCTTACCACATTAGTGTAAGCGGTATGTGGTGTATACAGTATAACTCAAACTAGTAGTAAGACGCAGTGCTAAAAAAAACACCTATGTACACACCCATCATAAACTTTAGCTCAAACTACAGTAGCCCCATGGCTTCTTTGGTGCTGACTGACAGCTCACAGCTGACAGATAAAAGCCAGACCAAATTATGTATCCCTACGCCGAACCATATGATCTGCAAAAACATGTGTTTAGCAGCTGTCACTTCTGACAGTCAAAATGTAGGTATATACCTAAATGAAGACTGTCTGAAGTCAGCTGTGAGCTGTCAGTCAGCACCAAAGAAGCCACGGGGCTACTGTATGGATGAAGAATGGCCCAGAGCACGAGACGATCCCTGGATGGCTCTAGTGGTAGAGCGTTGGCGGGCAAAGGTAAAAAGGCCCAAGTTCAATTCCTGTGTACAAGTGAATGCTTGGGAAAGCTCGTGGAATTTTATTTTTAAAAAAGTAAGTGAAACCAGCATAGTTGGTAAATTTAGACCAGTGTGGTCTAATTGGCGGCCCACTGTGGCCCTCACAGCATCCCGGAGGAAAATTAAAGGGAAAGCTTTGGTGGTAAGTGTTAATTGAACAAATACTTCAAAAGATCATGATTACATTTTATTATGCGATTATTTGATTAATAAAAACATTTATAAATATAGAAGTTGTTTTGTGAAAGTGCGTATATTTCATAATATATTTTTTAATTTCTACCAACCAAAAATAAAATGTGTCTATAAATATTGAAAGTAAATTGTATGGAACACTACACACCTTACATATATGAGGCTTAAGTGTCCCGGGTTTGATTCTAGCCATGGTCGAAAAATGTATGATTTCTAAAATTGAGGTTTTTCCTCAACACAATGATGAATTAATGGCCAGAGGACTGGGTGTTGTGTCTGTTTTAGATTTAAGTTAGTTTATAAGTCACATGATTGTATAGGAGGTGCACATTAAATGCTGAGCAAAAATAAAATATGTCCGTTTGTAAGAAAATTGGGATTTATATCCAAACTGCACTGTCTTTTTAGTGCTTCATTTGCCAAAGCAGAATTTTTACTTTCAGAGGTAACTAGAAGGTGACTCGCTTCTGTGGCTGCATGATCTAAGTGTCACACTCGCGATATACTAAACTGCCGGGGTTTGATCCCGATCGGGTGTACTGTGGATGGTTTTACACTCTCCATCCACACAAATGCGGGCACACTTTCTCTAATTTTTGTCTTTATTTTCTTAGCACCACGTCTTACCACCTGTTAGGGTTATACGCCTAAGCACGAATTACACCCATGGATTAGGAGTTAGGAAGGTTGAATATAGAGGAAGTTAACCCGCATTTGCGTGGAGGGAGAGTGAAAAGCCATTTAGGACACCCACCCAAGGTCACCGGAGCGAGATTCGAACCTCGATCTCTCCGTCCTCGGCAGTCAAGCTCAGGGGTGGATTTACGACTGCCGCCTATAGGCCCTAGATGATTGGACACCCACTTTTCCTACCTTAATTTCTAATTCTAAATCCCCATTCCCCCCTCCCCCCTACAGCCCTCCAGACACCGACACAGATATACCATATACACAAGTGCTTACATTATTTGAATATTTAATATGGTGCGTATAACCCAAACGGGTAGTAAGACGTGGTGCTAATAATAATAATTTAATATGGTGGGGTTTTAAAAGTAGTAGGGTGACCTGGCGGTCTAGGGGTAAGGTGTCGGATTTCTGTGCTGGGGGTCCGGGGTTCAATCCTCGGTCCCGGCACAGATTTATCTGATTACCAAACCCTTTCCTTCTACCTCTGACAAGACATCTTGTGAATGTGAGGAATGCCAGGCCACCACCGTGGTTCGGATCCCACGTTAAACTGTAGGTCCTTCATTTCATCTCACAATCACCCTACCATTATACATTAGCTCAAGTGCGTATAACCCGAACGGGTAGTAAGACGTGGTGCTAATAATAATAATAATAATAATAAAAGTAGTGAGAATCTAAGCAAATACTTATAAAATTACACACACAAATTCAAATATGTAATTTAAAAAAAAGTCTGCAATAGTAGACTGTAGAACATGTTACAAGAGATAACATATTAGCATGTACACAATAATAAAATATCCTATAGTATCTTCCGCCTTTATTTCTGCTGAGCAAACTGGTCAATGATGATAGACAAATCCCTTTTATCCAATAAATGACCTTCAATTAAAACGATTGTCAGTAAATTAAGGCGATACTTTGTCACGTTGCTATGCAGATACAGCAAACCACAACAATCACACACACGATGAAGCCATAAAATTATTTTAACTGATAGAAAAAAAAATATATATTTTCGTTATTCAAAATTTGCCGCCGTGGGCACGCGCTTATTAGGCCTATGCGTAAATCCGTCCCTGGTCAAGCTCAACACGAAACTAGCGCGTTAGCTAACTACGCCACCGAGGCGTGTTCCTCTTAATTAACCCTTCCTATAAATCCCTAACACATTATAGAGTAATTAGGACCCAGTTGTGTAGCCTGAACTGGTATCAAGACGTGACGCTAAAAAAAAACTACAACTTCAAGTCGGATAATCTATTCTAAACAATGATGTTTCAAAGATATACGCTCCCACCATTGAGCCGCGACCCACAGTTTGAGTAACCCTGGGACCAGGTCTATACTATCAGGACGTGTCAGACCTGACACGTAACAATGTTTGCTGTGTACCTAATAGATCACGACTTGATTGACATGTCGAGATGCTTGTGTCAACAATGCTAACAGCGCGTTCTCTTGTTGCCTGCCACCACACGGGACACACTTATCAGGGAATGAGGAGAAGAGGTGGGGGAAATAAGAAACTTGTCAAATAAATAATACGTTTGAAACGAATCAATCCTAGTCTCTTTCTGGTTCAGTTCAGTACGTAAATAAGTGTAAATACATGGGGTGGGCACTCTTATAGGGTTAGCTGATCCCGTAAACTAGTTTGGGGCACTATCGCTAGGAGCATCTTGCAATTACGTCACAGAGGAATGCGCATGCGCGGACGTGAAGTCTATAGAAAAGGAAGTGTGAGGTCTGTAAGATTCCCCATTACTGTTTTGTTAGCAATTTGTCGTTTATTTTTACTTTTTTAAAGGAGTTTAGTTATATTTTCTATATTTAAATTTTATAACGTGTTTTATTTATAAAATAATGGGTTTAGTTACATTTGATTGAATTTGTTATAAGAATTGAGAAATTAACACTCCGCAATAGAAAAGGCGTTGTGTTCCAAACGTAACGACCGGCTTCAAATCTTTTAGTTCATGACACTAACGCCGCGAGCGCTTGCAATGGGGTTCTACTTGCCAACATTATAGAGTGGCGTTTCTATACTTATCCCTTTTCTCTTTTGTATGTGTAAATACCTTAACTGTACAGGCGACTCTCGAGATATCAACGAGTTCCGTGCCAAGACATTGTTATATGTATCTTGCATTTCTGAGCTTTTTAAAATACGTTTCCTTTTCTTTTTAACCACGGCGTCTTAACACCCTGTTCAACTTTTAAGCATATAATTTAATTATGAATCACTCTAATGATGAAGGAAGCATTTTTACCTGCCTATCTGCATTTGCGTGGAAGTAGAGAGGGAAACCATTTAGGAAAATAAAACACTATCAGTTGGTCTGGTCGGGATTCTAACGCTGATCTCCCCATCATCAAGTAGGCAAAACAAACACAAGGCTGACTGACGTTTATTAGACCGTTCGGTCGCTGAAGAGGATACGTATTGTACGAGTACAAGTTATCAGCCATTTTAAAGCATTTAAACATTTACTAAATATTGAATGGACTGAACAATGCGTTTTATTATAACGTGTGTATGCGTTATGGTTCGTTGTATAAAATACTTAAGGTAACATAAAATAACATAAGAAATGAATTAAAAACAAGATGTTGAACTTGTTAGTTTTAATTAAAAACAAAGCATCACTAAAGATAAATAAATAAAATGAGTGCCAGAATAATACATGCACTGTACGTGAATACTATTTACTCAGCTTTTACACGTCGATATTTCATTGACCTTATCGACTTAAGAATTATTGTTGTTTGCCTGTGTTAGCTCGTTTCTTATAACTTTATTTTTATTTTAACGCCGCGTCTTACTACACTTTCGGTGACCTGGCGGTCTAGGGGTAAGGTGTCAGACTTCTATGCTGGCGGCCGGGGTTCAATCCTCGGTCCCGGCAAAGATTTATCTGATTACCAAACCCTTCCTTCACCTCTGACAAGACAACTTGTGAATGTGGGGAATGCCAGGCCTCCACCGTGGTTCGGATCCCACGTTAAGCTGTAGGTCCTCCATTTCATCTCACAATCACCCTACCATTACACATTAGCGTAAGTGCGTATAACCCGAACGGGTAGTAAGACGTGGTGCTAGTAATAATAATAATAAAAATAATACACTTTCACCCGCCTCGGTGGCGTAGTTGGTTAACGCGCTGGTCGTGTTAAGCTCGACTGCTGAGGACGGGGAGATCGAGGTTCAAATCTCGGTTGGATGAATTGGGGGGGGGGGTTTCCTAAGTGGTTTTCCACTCTCCCTCCAGTCAAATGCGAGTTCACTTCCTCTAATTAAATCTTCCCAATTCCTAATCCATTAGCGTAATTAGTACTTAAAGCGTATAACCCGAATGGGTAGTAAGACGCGGTGCTAAATAATAATAATACACTTTCAGGTTACACTCCTATGCATTGATTACACTAATGTGTTAGGAATTAGGTAGGTTTAATTCAGAGGAAGTACACCCTCATTTGCGTGATGGTAGAGTAAAACCGCCTTCAGCGCACCCAACTGAAATCGAACCCCAATATTCCCGCTTTCAACAGACAGTCTATTGCGCAAGTATCGCCTTAGACCATGCGGCTACCGAAGCGGGCGACCTGGAGTTTCCGATGGCTGATGATTCCCACACGTCCATATTAGAATGTTGCCTTGAACTGTGAGTGAAAAGTAATCCTGAGTACAGAAAGAATCCTGGATAACTCAGTGGTGGAGGATTGGCGCGCTGGGTCCAAGGTCCCAGGCTCGATTCTCGTGTCCAGATGTCAATTTACAACTAATTTAAATTATTGAGACTATTAGGATAAGAGCAGCGTTTTTCTAACGGTTTGCCGCCGCTAAGGGTAAGAAGTTGTGTCATTGGATTTTGGGAGAAAATAAAGAAAAGGATCGAGAAAACATTTAAGGAGTAAAAATGAATCCTTTTAAAATTAATTATCAACATTATTTAAAAAAATAACACAATATTATAATTTTATCTATTGAACTTTTTATATACAATTATAAATACGCGTTTTAAATCATAAAATCTCTCCTTTAAAAAAACCGATGGCTTACCTCGACAATTTTATTGCCTCGCTCGTTGTGCCTTGGGTTGGGGAAAAGTTGAAAATCGCTAGGATGAAAGAAGGCTACAGTAGCCCCATGGCTTCTTTGGTGCTGACTGACAGCTGACAGCTTTGAAAAGTTACCAGACCAAATTATGTATTCCTACGCCAAACTATATGATCTGCAAAAACATGTGTTTAACAGCTGTCACTTCTGACGGTCAAAATTTATGTATATACCAAAATGTTAACAGTCAGAAGTCAGCTGTGAGCTGTCAGTCAGCACCAAATAAGCCATGGGGCTACTGTAGATAAAAGCTTCCAGCCTTTTGCTTTAATCTAACGAGTATAAATCTTCGTGTAAAGCGTGGTTAGTTAAAAAAAAATTAAATTCAAAATTTAAATCTTTTAACTTGTCAGAAACCTGTTGATAATTTTTGCCTACATTTAGTTGGAAACGATACTGAAGAATATTAAACCACTTCTTAAATAATGCGAGATTACTTAACGATTGTAACGCGTCTGATTGCCTTCCCACGTAGCAGACTCAAACAAAAATATGAATGTGAGCAGTAATGAAATTATTATATAGTTGAACAACCAGCCACCTCTTTATGGAGTATTTTCCAAGGATTGAGAAATAAGGGGTTTAAACTAGAGTAGGATAAAGTGTTGAGTTATTCCAAGGAGAGGATTGAGTTCAGATCCCCCTTCTGAAAGAATTATTTAAATACATTTTTGTATTCCTCTTTGATTTCTAGTTTATAGTAGCAGAGTGTCTAAAAAATATCATGAAATGAGATTTTTGTTATGAGAATCATAAAAAAAAAAGTTATGGGATTAGCTTTCAAGTCATGATTTTTGTATGTTTGTGTAGGTAAGAATAGTAATTTTTTTTTTAAAATACTTTGCTAAAAATTTGCTTAAATTTACTATTACTCCCCAGTGATTATGACATAGTTCAAAATTGAGAACCTCTTTGAAATCAAAATTTATGAAATTTTGAATGAAAATCTCAATCTGAGGGGATAATTAATAACTCTTTTTTTTTACATTCTTTTGTCATAAATTAATATTTATGTAGACCCATATAACATGAAAACGTAATGAAACATGGTTTACATCAGTGCTGACCAACTTTAGGTAATCCGAGGGTGGGGTCGTCGCACAGGGAGGTTGGGTGTGTGTGTCCCAATGTTGGCTAAAAGCTTGGAGTTTTGTGAGAATTTAGATCTGGAGTTTGGAAATTCTAGGCTTATTCTGTACCCCATTACTTTCTATTATGAAAGTCCTTAACCACAGACTTATACAGACAAATTTAAACTTTTTTTCAACTGTTGATCCCTACTCTACAAAAAATTCCATTTTCAAAAATCATCAAACATTGAAAGGAGATTCCTTCTGTAGTAAATTGTAGAAAGCTTATTTAATGAAGTAGTCTAATAGTGCCGTTGTCAGTAGAGAAAGACAACGGCCAGTCAGTGTATGCCGAATGCGTTATGGAAACGAATCATAAGGGAACATGAGCTGCTCAGTAGCAACATTTCCCTCAGCCAACAATGCTTAAAGTGGCATCATTGTCGGCCAATGTTTTGTTTATGGTTTAATGTTTTTAGTTGTGACTTTCGTGGCTGCTAAGCTGTTGCATTTTTATTATTCAAATTATTATATGTCGTAGAGCCAATTCCTTAATTAGAGCTTTATTAAATTTTGAAGGCATAAAGGCAGTGAATGTTACGAAACATTTTATTGTTTTCTTATCGAAAGCTCTGACCGATGAAATGAGGACATTGAGGTTAGTGTTAACGTTTGACTTTTTAAATACACACTAATTTTTCTAGCAAGTATCCGCACTAGTTTGAATTGAACTGATGCATCTTATTTCATTGTTTATTAAAATAGGCTTTCATGTAAGCAATTTAAATAGACTCAAAGTAACTATTAAGTAAGAGGAGTAATAGGTTTGTGTTATATTGTTACAACTCTTTTAATTTTTCGTTTGATTAAGTAGTCTACATTAAACAAAAATTAAGTGTTTTTTTTCCCTCCCTTTAACATTTTCAAATTTGGGATACATTTTTAAATTCCTTATTTAGTGTTCGATTTGCATGAAATTTCGTATACCGGTAACCATGTAGCTTAGAATGCTGATTTTTAATGTGCCATAAGCTATTTAATAAAATGTCAGGAGAAGCCCATTCACCGTCACGCGCTAAATTACAACATGTTTTGAATAGTTTATTCACGTACCAGTATTAACATTTTAAAGTAACTTCCATGAGGTTATGAAGCAGGACATTGGTAGATATGTATCAAAATACTGTAGAAATATCGATAAATTCCTTCTTTTTTTTTCTTCTTTATACAGTTAAAAATGTTTTTAAATAAACATGACCAAATTGCTAGTTTTTTTGATAAAGTGACGAGCGAGTTCTACAGCTCAGGGAGGTTTCCAACATGGGGGTCACAGCGTGTTTTGGGCGGGGTCAAATTATAGAGGTTTTAGCTTTATATTTACTTTTTCAAGGATTTTAATGATTGTAGGAAAATGGGTAATTCTAATAGAGATGTAAGTTGTTAAATTATTAAAACCGACCTAGCTACTACTTTGGTTCCTTTAGGCTATTCCATTCTCATAGCTTCTTGCTGACTTGGTTTATTGTAGCAGCCTTGTATTGCTGCTAGCATAATATAAGACCTACCCCAACCCCGGGCTTGTTGATTCTCTTCTACCACATATTAGTCACATATAATCATTACTATAAACAATTCGTCACCCGAGAATGCAAGTGTTCTATGTCCAATTTTTCACTTTTGTGTAAAAGAGCATTGAAGTTTGACCTTGTGTATAAAACCAATGTTACTAGAAGACAACTCGAGCTTGTATCTTCTTAAGTAATTATTTAATAGTCTCAATTTCACCACAGGTGGATCATATGCATTCTAAATAAACGTATACACCAAATATCTCAAATTTAACCATTTTGGAGATAGAACACTTGCATTCTCGGGTGACGANTCTAAATAAACGTATACACCAAATATCTCAAATTTAACCATTTTGGAGATAGAACACTTGCATTATCGGGTGACGAATTTATAATAATTAAAACAAGTATTAATGGACATGTGGGTTTAATGTCACGCTCTTTTGGTTTGGTTTGTTGTTGGAGGTGAAGTAAGGATTTTAATTATGGCCGGGGGTAGCTTATCCTAATATCCCTCCAAGCAAATAAGGGTGCTTTTCCTCTAAATTTTACCTATCCCACTGGTGTAATTAATAGTAGATTGTACAGGCTGGTAGTAATACACAGTGAAAAAACTTAACTAGGATTTGAACGTTTTTAAGTTATCAAAGGGTCGCGATGGCCGCAGAGAAAAAAAGGTGTGGTCATTAATTACAAAATGTTGGAAAACACTGTAATAAAGTCAGTTAAATTGTTTATTCCAAAATACACGATCTGAATTATATCTGAAAATCTAAACAAATATATTTAGGCTCAATTGGATATTTAGCTCAGATACAGCTAAACTAAAATAAATAATAATTCAAGTTATTTCCTTATGTACTGAAAAAGCCTTGTAGCTTTAAAAATCCAGTATAGATAAATAAATAAATCTAAAAATACAGCTGCCTTAAACCTCTGGGTCAAGGCTTGATTACTACCCCAACCCCCACTCCATCCCCCGTTCTCAACATTACCCTTGTACTCTTCTTTGCCACTTGGGAATTTTTCTAATTTCGAAATGCTTAGAGTTGGGAAAATCACTGGTTCACCCCACCCCCAAAATATATTTCGTGCAACGCCCCTGTCCGAGGGCCGCATTAAATGAAAAATATCAGTCCGAGGACTGCATCCAGAATTATAATACAGTACAGATATTAAAATATATTTGGAGAGTCCGACTGTTAAGCTAAGTAGGTACTTCTAAAAGGTGACCTGGCGGTCTAGGGGTAAGGTGTCGGACTTCTATGCTGGCGGCCGGGGTTCAATCCTCCGTCCCGGCACAGATTTATCTGATTACCAAACCCTTACTTTACCTCTGACAAGACATCTTGTGAATGTGGGGAATGCCAGGCCTCCACCGTGGTTCGGATTCCACGTTAAACTGTAGGTCCTCCATTTCATCTCACAATCACCCTACCATTACACATTAACGTAAGTGCGTATAACCCGAACGGGTAGTAAGACGCGGTGCTAATAATAATAATAATAATACTTCTAAAATGTCGTAATTAAGAAAAATCATGTTGATTAAAAAAGGTCTTATTGAAACAATAGACAAGATACAATTTGTTTATAAATGTGTAACTATGATTTAATTTTAATGTGAACTCTGAGGTTGTTCTTTTTTATTTAGTAAAATAACCGACCCCGCGGGGTAGTGGTCAGCGCACCTGATTACGAGCCTAAGGATCCCGTGTGGTACCTTGGTTATTCTTCCCGAAAGGGGGATTCCCCCAACTGTCATCAGGGTTTGGTTAGTTAGACTTAAGCTAGGTTCAAGTGTTTCCACTAGTTTCACGCCCTCGTACTCACTATCAGGAGCTCCATGGCTTATTTGGTGCTGACTAACAGCTCACAGCTTTGAAAAGTTACCAGACCAAATTATGTATCCCTACGCCAAACCATATGATCTGCAAAAAACATGTGTGTTTAGCAGCTGTCACTTCTGACAGTCAACATTTATGTATATACCTAAATGTTGACTGTCAGAAGTCAGTTGTGAGCTGTCAGTCAGCACCAAAGAAGCCACGGGGCTACTGTATATACCTAAATGTTGACTGTCAGAAGTCAGCTGTGAGCTGTCAATCAGCACCAAAGAAGCCGTGGTGCTACTGTATATACCTAAATGTTGACTGTCAGAAGTCAGCTGTGAGCTGTCAGTCAGCACCAAAGAAGCCACGGGGCTACTGCATTTGGACTTCCCCTGGGTGACGGTACATTGGTACCGGCTAGTATTTCCACTACTCGGCCATGATTGTTTAGTTTAAGGTCAGATATTACGTTTTCAACGCTGAGCATGCGATTTGAAACTATTCACAGAGCGTTGACGCAATGGAATGTAGGCTACCTGAAGTCGTGCCTGAAAAGCTAGGTTTGCACTCGAGTTTTAGGGCAAGAGCTTTATTTTTTTTTCGAGTGAAATTAAAAAACTGTAACGCACATGAGGGACGCGTCTTGGACAGCCCTGATTTACATAATTCAGTAGACGTTGGAGTCTTATAAAATACCCCAGTAACGTTTATAAAAAAACCTTTAAATTGGTTCAAGATATATTTAATAATTAAAAAATATATTGTCCTCTCGTGTTTAGATGGGGTAGTCCCTTCCCTACTACCCACAACAGGCAGTACCCACCATCGTCCCCCACACCCCATTAAAAACATCCTGGTACAGATCTGAGTAAGTGAACCGCAATCAAGGTACTAACCACGCGAATTTCTTGTCTCTCTTAAGTGCCCGTATGCCATAGAAACTATGGTCTCGACTAATATAGAAGAGTGAAGCACGGAAAATGCGCGTGAAAGGAGATCACTATATTTAACCAACACGTCCCAGTTAGGTTGAGAGTGAAACTTTATTAACTGCGTGTAATCCAGTCGGTTGTATTTGATTGGTCCGGCCCGGTGGTCGTCCCCCTAAACGCCCCTCTGCCTCGTGACCAACCCTTCGTGAACCAGTGCGCAGACGCGCCGAACAATGAACTCAACTCTCGACTTAGCCGGTTCGTGGCGGGGGAGTCGGTCCGGTAATCATCATGTGCAGCCCCCTGACGGCCATTTATCTTAACTCGCGCCCGCCCGCTCAACACTTTTAATTATGTAGGGAAGTCGAGAGAGGGCGTAGCTAGTGCTAATAGCTCCCCGGGCATTACTTTAATCTGGGACTAATTAGAACCAAGCACCACCAGGGGATGCGGGGGCCCCTGGCCTGCCTGCAGTTTTAATCTAGAGCTAATTCACCTCATTTCCACTCGGAGGCGCGCCTTGTACTATCCGGCCGGAAAACGTCGGTCCGGTGTGTTCAACTTATTATTAGAGTCATAAAAAACATAATTAGTTGTAGTAAGGAACAAAATATATTCTAATTGATAAAAATAGAAATCAATTGAAAGAGCAAAAGTAAGCCAAAACATTAAAAATGTGAGTCAAAGCAACACATACATAACCAGAACAAAACATATTAATACATGTATTAAAGAAATGAGTCAAACTTATAACAAAGTGTATAGTATTGATAAAATACAATAAAGTTAATTACAATAAAGTTAACGAGTTTGAGAAATGATGCCTATTATTTTATAAAAACTTGTAAGTTACTTGTTCTTGTATTTCAGGAAATTTATGATATCACAATTCAATAACTACAAAATATTAAAGAGACATGTGTCCAAAAGATATAAGAATATTAGAGGAACAATGTAATATGGTGTAAAAAGATATATATATAAGTTTAATTAACAAAAGTGTGATCATAAAGATATAAAGAGGTTAATAAAAGTTGAAATCTATTCTTATCTGAGAGGTTTAATGCCCTTGTTCCTTTTTTTAATTCTGGAGTGAGATTATCACGACATGTTTCGACGCTGCAATGGCACCATCCTCAGGTCTAGATGAGAAAAAAGAGTTAACGTAAGTTGTGGCACAAATATTCAATGTTAGCCAATACAAGGAAAAAACGAAATTAAATTAATATAAACCAGGAAACTTGACATTTATAACTGTGAAAATGAAATATCATAATTACCTAAAAAATAATCCTGAAATGAGTTCCTACTACGACGAATCGAATAGAACTGAATTAAACTACAAAAAGATGTGCAAATGTAAACTAAGAAGTCTTTTCTGGAAAGGCAAAGATTAAAAGACAAATGGAAAAAGGGGAGTGCAAGATCAAACCAGATATATCGTTGCGAAAACCAGATATAGATAGATAGATATATGATTGAATAGAGGCAGAATAAAATAAATTCATAATTGAAACGGGCTTAAGAAGAGAAAAAAAAAAGAGTGTAAGGAACGAAAGGTCAGTGTCGTTGAAGGTTTAGAACAAACCATTTGGTTGGCCTGAATAAATAAAATACCCTATAGTCGCGATTATCCGGCTTAAAGTGGCCACATTCCGGGCCGGATGGCGGAAAAGACGGACAACACGGAATCTGAATGAAAATCATTTTAAGTATGGGGTTTT
The DNA here is from genome assembly GCA_901482245.1 of Timema douglasi. NCBI lineage: Eukaryota > Metazoa > Arthropoda > Insecta > Phasmatodea > Timematidae > Timema > Timema douglasi. Next base: position 61,531 of record CABEEJ010004521.1, read on the forward strand.
TTCCTACAAAGATTGCGATGTAAAATAGGAATACATTAACTGTAGGGGGACGGTGAAAATTTATCGAGAAAGGTATTTTATAAATCTTTATCATACAGTTCTTTATTTTGTAAATGGAACATCGGCTACAGAGCAACAACAAGTGAAAATAGACCGTCAAATGGATTACATTATATATTCAGTAAATATTTTATCAAGGATATGCACCGGTTTGTTCATTTTAAAACACACCGGTTAACATCGAGAACCGAACCGGATAATCGAGACTCTAGTGTATTTCTCCAGTAGAAACTTAGAGATTAATTTTATTCCCATGGTTATCCCCAACAATTGTTGAATATTTGTCAAGGATGTCCTGGAATTCAATGACAACCTTTATCTCTCCATTTAAAAAGTTGGTCATCTACTTCCGCTATGCTCATGACAGATATTAAACAACTGTTGTTATCACTATGGTTGAACCTAGGCGGTCGCGTAGGTTGCAAAGGTCCGAGAGGGTATTTCAACAAAATGAAACTTTTTTTTAATGTTTAAATAAAATAATTGTTTACATTAAATTTAAGCTAATAATTATTTATAAATAAAGAAATAACATCTAAATATTTTATCCAATATTAATATTGGGACGAAAGGAAAGGAATAAGGGATAATATCGTTGCTTACACTGACAAGGGGTGGTGGGGGGGTAGGGGAGGTTGTTGCCACTAATTTTTTCTGAAAATTGAAAAATGACATCTGGACACGGGAATCGAGCCCGGGACCTTTGGCTTATTACGCCAATGCTCTAACCACTGAGCTATCCAGGAATCGTCCCGTGCCCAGGGGCATTCTTCACTCATATTTTTTTTGTCGGGTATCTGGCACACTTTTTATTATTTTTTGTCAAACATGCAGGAGGTGTGGTTTATTAATGTTATACATAATACAACTGGGGCTCGAGTTTCCCCTGGGATGCGTGAAACCTCCTGCGATGCCAAGTTTTTCATTATTTTCATTTTCGAATATAACCGGCCCCGTGGTGTCGTGGTCAGCGCACCTGACTACGAGTCTATGAGTCCCGGGTTTGATTCCCGGCCGGTACCTTGGGTATTTTTCCCGAAAGGGAAACTACTCCAACGGTCATCAGGGTCTGGTTAATTAGACTCAAGTTAGGCCTAAGTGTTTCCACTGGTTCCACACCCTCATGTTATCACCATCACCTCATCTCACCTGGACATGGGAAGAGCCTCCACGGAAAGGATGTAAGATTAGTACATCCGGGCGTCCCCTGGGCGACGGCACGTTAGTACTGGATAATATTTCCACCAACTGGTCTACGAGTTTATTATAGGTGACCTGGTGGTCTAGGGGTAAGGTGTCAGACTTCTGTGCTGGCGGCCGGGGTTCAATCCTCGGTCCCGGCACAGAT
>CABEEJ010004522.1:0-26948 GCA_901482245.1 Timema douglasi
GACTCCTAGTCGCACGGAAACTACACTTCGACTAAGACAATCAACCCACTCCATGCGAAGCCCCAGTAAAGACGGATAACAAACTTCGTGTGAGGACTGCCGACGGAAAGCTCGGACTGTCTTGAAAGGCGTCGCACCGATTTCCGGGAACTCAAAGCATATGCAGTTTGCACGTAGATAAATTTTTCCTTAGTCAACACCTTTGGTTGACTGCTTCTCGGTACGTCCGCAACATTCCCTTTCTTCTGAAACTTTTCATGTAGTTGCCTGATGTAGGATTTGTCTGGATAAACTGCCAGTGGAATGTACTGCATGAGAATGAATATACGCTGCTGCAACTTCTACCCCATGGCTACTCAGTGTTTTTCACCATCAACAATATAAGAAAACAATTACATGAGTTTTCCCATAAGGTTATGTGAAACTGTATATATACTCAACCCCACAAGTAAGAGTTTCGGTAAGTAGTGTGGTAAATTTATATACATTATATTATGTGGGAATTAAATTGTTCAAATTTTAAACTTACTCCCATTGGCAAGTGATTTATTTAAAGGTGTTTAGGATGATTTTCACTAGTCATATTCAAGTCATCATGAGGAAAATCGATTAATTGAGATTTTTATCATCTTACTAATAATTTAACTTGAAAGTGTCTCACTAAACTAAGTCAAAATGAAATTAATTTAAATAATTACCTAAATGAGAAAGATTTATCCAACCAATTATAATCTAAATATACTATTTACAATCTGTCCCCTTCTAAATACACTTCATTATTTTAAAATACGTTTGTGGGTGATCAGGATATTAGGGTTCTAAGGTCTGGCCATATTTCTAACTTCTTGATCAAGAGGATGAGTAGAATATGATTAATTTTAAGGGGCGATGAAATAGCCTATGAATTCCGAACAAAGTGTTATAATTTATACTTGGACATTTAGAGATTCACATTTGCTCAATAAATAATTAAATTTGAACTGGAGAGTTTAGGAACTTCCTATATTAATTTCTAATGGTGTGCAAGGTCCACTTACCTTATATGGTTAAAAGACAATTCCAAGGGGTGGATTTAAATTCCAAAATATAGCAAATTATAATTTTGGAAATTATAATCATAAATATTATTGAATAATATATACTACATTTCTTGTCTAGAATTGGACTTATTTAATTATAACAACTGAATATAATTATTCAAAGAAGGCCTTTAAAACATAATCTATACATTTATATTGTTTATATATATATACACACAATTCAAATAATCTAGTGAATGTGAAACTTCTATATGGATAAATTGCATTTACGAAAGATCGTATCTATGTTATTTTATTTATAATGAAGTTTCTTTTATAATCCTATTTCAAATATATAGGTAATTAAAAATTTGCTTACAAAACATTTTAAATAAATAAACTTTATATCGTAAATCCCAACAATTGATCACATGGAAAACTTTGTTTGACCTACTAGGAAACTCGGGATTAATTCTCAATGGCCCCCATTATTAAATAAATAGTACGAGACATTCGCACAATTGTTTAAAAATTAGTCAAACGTTAACTAATCAAATATAATTTTTAAGTAAAACAAACAAATAGAGTTATGTATATTGTAAAAAACTTACTAGAGACCCATTTTGAACCAAATACTTAGAGCCATTTTTAAATATTTCAAATAAAATAATTCTTAATCAAACTAACCTGATAAACAAGTATATAGTTTTGTTTGTCATGTCAAACACTCCTCAGATATACATTTTACACAAAATCGTTAGACCCATTTTCAAAACAATTATCATTTTCAAAAACCAATCATCAGTAAACTAATCTTAATTTAATTTTTAAACAAAAACAATTATAGTCCCACAGTGTAATTTGAAAGGCAAAACACGCCTTACTGGTCCATGCTCAAACAAGTCGCTTGACCAATTAAAAAGAGTTAGTAATTAAACTAAGCACTTATTTACTAACTATGATTAATTTAAAGATTAGGGCCAGTAAAATAACACATCCCGAAGTATAGCTATGTAGTATCTAAATATAATTTTGGAAAAATCCATCTTATCGTTCCAGGTCCTTGGCCCGGAACAAGCAATCAGGCTGACATGTATGGAGAAAGACAAAATGGTAATATCTACTTTATAGTGTTTGGGGATATATATAACGTAAAAATTCATCATAAACTCAGGGCGACATTTTTCACTATTTCCATATTCTCTCTAAATCTGAGAAAGAAAAAAATGTTGAATTTGAGAAAATAACAATTTGTTGTAATTATACCAACACTAGTGGGAACGTTGACAAAGGCACCAATTTGTTCTAGTCTAGTTTTTCGATAGCAAAAATCGGAGTTCGAATACTGGCTGTATGTACGGAGTTTTTTTCCCTAAATTGTTTCTCCATATTCCTCCACAATTTCTATAAATTCAACCTTTTGAACCCTTATACTCTTAGTTTAAATATATTGTTCACCTGTATGGGTATTAAGATTTGGCAGATGAAAAAAAATATTGATATAATTATAGTTAATAGATCTAATCTTTGTGTCAAATGTCAAACTGCGGAAGTAAATATATTTTTCAATTTGGAATTCACTTGGTCGGCTTTTGAATGGAGCCACTGTAAAGTCTAGCAACGTCATCATTTCCTAATCCTATTAAAAGTGCTGCAAAGTAGATTTACATGAAAAGTGCATTTCCATATTGCGCTCAATGCGATACATCTAGTTAAGGACATGTGATTGCTACATGTGTGGGGGTTGGCAGAAATAATCAATGTAGAAAGTGTGATGAGAGCGAATATAATCATTGAAATAAAGGTAACTATTCCGTCTAGACAGTATCCAACGTGTACTTTCATAACCAATTGATTTTTTCAGCACATGAACTACAAGTTAACTTTACTATAGAAAAAGACAAATAACACATTTATCACTCTAAAAGAAGAAGACCCAGTTTAAGTTTTTTTTTGCAATGCCTTGAATAAAACTAAAGATCTTTAGCTATGCAGATAGAAGCACCGGCTTCTGAGCTAGGGTTTATTAGGATTAGTATAAAATATATACGAGTAATATTGTATATTGTCCTTTTATAGCTGTTTGCTAGCATCGCGTCCTACTACCTATTCGGGTTATACGATATATAACTAGTTTACAATTATTATTTTAAAAACATTCATGCATTTTTGTTATTAATTTATAATGGCATTAGCAACGTTTTTAAAAAAAAAGAGTAGATCAAGAAGAGTGAACATTAAGAAACTTCTCTTACATTCTATTAGACAAATAATTAAAAAAATAGCTTTATATCAGGTTTGTAGACATATGTTAATAGAGCCGCATACTGGAACTATATTAGTGACATACGTCTAGAAATCACGTGATATTTAAAGTAGTTTTTTATTAAAAAAAGTTTCAAGTCCAAATTAAACTAATCTGAATCAATATGTTCTTATATATTTCATAGACTTTTATTTAAAACTTTAAATATTTAAAGAATACACGAAAAGGCAAAACTAGTTCATTTTAAACTATGATTACAAGGAAATGTTACATTTCTGAGATCAAATAACTTTTTTTAAGAAAAATAGCACTAAACTTCCCGAAACAAATAATGTCTTGTAACTACATAACATATTATGTTGGGCGATGATTTATTTAGTGATTTTGAGCTTAAGAAATAGTATTCTTACAACATTGTAAAAATATGTATACTAAGGTAGACGACACCCTTAAAAAATATGATGCTTGGGATATAACTTAAAAGGAAACGTCAAAACTTAAACACATCATCTTCTTTTGGACCGCAGTAAGATTGGAACCAAGCTGAAGTCTTGCGTAATCCAACCTCTGCAGATCAATGTGACAATTGTCTAGACAACACATTAATTTTAAAAATATGCGTTTATTTGAAAACAAAATTTAAAAATTAATTTTGACTTGAATTAATTGTTCCAGAGTTATCAATACTGTTAAAAAATAGAACATACGTTTATTTAAAAAATAAATTACCAATATTTTTAACTTAGATTATTACTCTCCTTATTGTTTTATATGATGCCATTTTTTAATATATTTCCCGTTGGTGTAGTGAAAATTTTCAGGTTTCAGAAATGAAACCCTAGAAATTTTTAAAAATAGCTATCTAGAATTTTTTGGTAATAAAAGTAGCAAATGTCTACAGCCCCGTTACTTCCCGCATAAATAGCAACACCCCGCCTGTATGTGCAAATGTACCAAACATAAATTAAGACGTGATAGAGTATAAAAAGTACGTGGCTAAAAGGTCGTGTTTAAAATAAATTTTATTTAAAATAATATAGTAATTATTACTGGTTTTGGTTTTATCATGATGGGTAAAGACAAGTGAAGTTGACTTATTTTTTATTCTAAAATACGTGACGCTAATATAAGATTAGTTCCAATCTTTAATCAACCGTGAATTTATTTTCCCCCTTTCTTATACATCAACTAGCATAATTTTCAAGGATTTGAGGTTGTTTGACACGCATCCAAGCACCACCACAACCACCAATAAACTGACGGATGTCGGTTTCATGTGTGGTCGCTAGTTGTTGGCATCAGAAGTGTGACATACTGTTAGTCGAATGCGGTGTACTGCCACCGACTGTACTAAGAAATTGTCTGCAGCCGGTTGTCTGTCATATGTGGTATCTTTTAAGGCCCATTACCACTATGTCTGACTGACACTTTTATCGGGCCAATAAAAATGTTGGAAGTGCTACTGAATTTACTATTTATATGGTACTGTTCACATATATTCTGACCCGATAAATGTGTCGGGGCCGACACTTTTACCGGACAGTTTGTCACTGCAGAGACCCGATAAAGTGTCGTGTTGTAAGTTAGTCGCTTATAGGATTGTATTATGCAGTTCACACTTGAGGCGTCCTGCAGTGCCGACCACCCTCAGTAGCAGAGAGGCACACACGCAGTTAGGACCTTGCTTACCAACTATTTGTTATTTGGCGTGTTAATTTGTTTAAAGTTGTTAACTTGTTATCATGGAGGCTGAAATAAATCCTAAAATTCTAGTCCTACTAGTTTGAAATGTTCCTAGAGAAAATCTTCCAGCAAGGATTTGGTGCCCTTAATATTTACTTTTTTAGGGCTCTAACAGCCGGTAGACGGCAAAAGTGTCGGTCCGACTAGTTTGAACAGAGAGCTCCGACAGCCGGTAGACGGCAAAAGTGTCGGTCCCACATAGTGTGAACAGAGAGCTCCGACAGCCGGTAGACGCAATAGTGTCGGTCCGACATAGTGTGAACAGAGAGCTCCGACAGCCGGTAGACGGCAAAAGTGTCGGTCCGACATAGTGTGAACAGAGAGCTCCGACAGCCGGTAGACGCCAAAAGTGTCGGTCCCACATAGTGTGAACAGAGAGCTCCGACAGCCGGTAGATGGCAAAAGTGTCGGTCCGACATAGTGTGAACAGAGAGCTCCGACAGCCAGTAGATGGCAAAAATGTTGGTCTGACATAGTGTGAACAGAGAGCTCCGACAGCCGGTAGACGGCAAAAGTGTCGGTCCGACATAGTGTGAACAGAGAGCTCCGACAGCCGGTAGATGGCAAAAGTGTCGGTCCGACATAGTGTGAACAGAGAGCTCCGACAGCCAGTAGATGGCAAAAATGTTGGTCTGACATAGTGTGAACAGAGAGCTCCGACAGCCGGTAGACGGCAAAAGTGTCGGTCCGACATAGTGTGAACAGAGAGCTCCGACAGCCGGTAGATGGCAAAAATGTTGGTCTGACATAGTGTGAACAGAGAGCTCCGACAGCCGGTAGACGGCAAAAGTGTCGGTCCGACATAGTGTGAACAGAGAGCTCCGACAGCCAGTAGATGGCAAAAATGTTGGTCTGACATAGTGTGAACAGAGAGCTCCGACAGCCGGTAGACGGCAAAAGTGTCGGTCCGACATAGTGTGAACAGAGAGCTCCGACAGCCGGTAGATGGCAAAAATGTTGGTCTGACATAGTGTGAACAGAGAGCTCCGACAGCCGGTAGACGGCAAAAGTGTCGGTCCGACATAGTGTGAACAGAGAGCTCCGACAGCCAGTAGATGGCAAAAATGTTGGTCTGACATAGTGTGAACAGAGAGCTCCGACAGCCAGTAGATGGCAAAAATATTGGTCCGACATAGTGTGAACAGAGAGCTCCGACAGCCGGTGGATGGCAAAAGTGTCGGTCCTACATAGTGTGAACAGAGAGCTCCGACAGCCAGTAGATGGCAAAAATGTTGGTCTGACATAGTGGGAATGGACCCTCATATATTGTGCTCACCGTCATGGGTCACCTGGTCTCACAAACCTTCAGTAATAGCTTTACATACACGCACCAATAAGGTAGTTATAATAATATGTGAAATGTCCCTGTATTTAAAAGTGAGAAAACCATTTAGGTAAAACCATCTCATGACGTGACTGGATTCAAACACCAAGCTTACGAGTCACCGGTAAGGCAGAAATCACTGTTTATGGTTTAAAAACAATTGAACTGTTGTACTATAAATTGTTATTCATATTTCCAAGTAAAAATAATATAAAGGTTGTAGGGGGTGACAAGACAAATATTTTCCTGTAATAAATAAAAGTGGCGCTACGAGACGCCAAATCTAGCACAGCATGCACCTAGGTGTTAGGCAACACATCAATCTTCATCACTTAGCAAATCGAGCGTGGTGTACATTATGACTAGGAACAGTTTCGATATCAGGTGCCCAAAGTGGATAAAGAAAGGGATGCCTGTGTTGGATTGCGCAGCGTGATACATATATTGCCTACCCTGCAGGTGCACACGGCGCCAACTTTGAAGTCTTGTAGTTCTGCCATTGGGCATCCCTGACCCCTAGCTCAAATTGTGGAAATAGCTCTACAGCATTTTAACTTAAGATATTAATATCCCTGTATAATAAATATCTAGTCCTCTAAGTGAATGATTTTTTAAACTATAAATGTTTCCAATTTGAATTTACAAATATCCTGTTGTTCAGTTGACTCTAGTTCGGGCTATCAAAGTTTGGATGTATACAACTGATTTCCATCGACCAATACATGAAGATTTCTACACTTCTATCTAATTAAAACTAGCACTGCCATGGAAACTATTTAAGCTACTGGCTCTAATCGTTTACTATCCTGATTGCATCTTCTGTCTCAAAATATCCCGTTCTAATTTATACCCCAACACCCAAACCCAGTTTCCTTTAAACCTTCTTCAACCAACATTGACCAACCTCTTTGATTCTCCCCGAGGCTAGCCACAAACCCACTCACCCTCTTTCCCTAACACTCCGCCAATCTTTTTACCCCTTCATTCCCTTTTTGTGGTTGTATGTGTGGGTTCGCATCTCCTTGCTACAAACTACAACTAGACTAAATCGAAATCGATTCCATGGATAAACGGAACATGTCTATGTATATTATTCATAGGAATATGTCGGTTCAATACTTAGGTACCTTGGTTTTCCTCGTTTCTCTTGCTATACAGCCGATTATAAACTCCTTAGTAATTAGTTGTTTTATCTACAGCGTCTTAATTTAATAAGGTGGGGATGATGAAAATAGAGTTTGCAGGAAGTGTACACGCATTTGCTAGAAGGGAGAAAAGGAAAAGATTTAGAAAAACACATCCTCTGTACACAAAACCATGACTCCAATCCCATCCTCTACTTCACCACTATAATAGGCTATATCTCTCATAGTGAGAGCATTGCGTAATATGGTGAAAGATGAGCTTCGTATTTCTTGCCTACATCGGTTGTGAAGAAAATCAGTTTGGAAGCGTTCTAAACATAAGGAGAAATGAGGGTCGGAAAGATTTGACTATAGACTATATGAATGCATTGCAATGTCAAGATCACTTATCGCTGTGAGATAGGTAACTTTTGAACCCTGAAATTCTCGTCACTGGTAACCATGTATGAGTTAACCTTAAACAACTCTATGTTTGCAAGTGACATATGATCACCTGAAACTTTTTTTTTATGCGTGAGCGTTCATCGGACGACGATCACGTGGAATCGTTTATAGAAAATTGTTCTTCGTCGTAATTCTTGTTACTGTCTACCATTCTAATGTTATAAAACCTAACTATGATATTAGGGAAAGTCTGATAGAATAGTCTAATAATCACAACAAAAATTATAGGAATAGCCTAATGGAAGATAATGTGTGACAGAAAGAAGATTTGAAAGAAAGTTTGATGGAAGAGGCTAAGAGACAGAATGAAGATTTTAGAGAGTCAGTTGGAAGAGTCTGAGAGACAGAAATTACATATTAATAATAGCCTGATGTAAGTGTCTGAGGGACAGAAATACATTTTTGAGATAGCCTGATGGAGGAGTCTGAGAGACAAAAACAACGTTTTATGGATAGTCTTGTGTAAGGGTCTTAGAGATAGAACGAATATTTTTTGGAATAATGATAAATCAACTAGCCAAAGCTATTATTTATGCTTTTTAGTGAGGATTACTACATCTAGATATCATATTATGAAAATTGAAAAAGGACACCTGGACACGGGACACGATTTCCGCACGTCCATCATAGACTTTGCCTTAAAATGTGAGTGAAGAATGACCCTGTGCACGGGATGAATTCTGGATAGCTCAGTTGTAAGAGCGATGGCGTACTAAACCAAAGGTACCAGGTTCGATTCCCATGTCCAAGTGTCATTTTTCAATTTTCAGATTTTTGGAATTGCCGGATGAAAGAGTCTCAGTGAAAGAACTAAGATTTTAGGGGATTAGCCTGATGAAAGGGTCTACGAGACAGAACCAAGATTGTAGGGATATTCTTAAGGGTCTAAGATATAGATTGAGAATATTAGTGGTTAAGAAAATTCTAAGAGATAGAGCGAATATCTTTGATCAAAAACTATTACATACATTAGAAAAAATAGAATAATATAAGTAACAATGTTGATCCATGTTACGTTTGGGAGAAAAAAAAACCTCATTTAATATTATCCATTATATGGAAGCAATTGATTTTGATAGCGTGATCAGGTAGAATAAAAAAAACAGTTGGGAATGTACGAAGATTTACACTAATGTGGTCGAGTTGAGCGATGGTAGAGTATAATAAAAATGTATTTCCAATTTCCTGAATTGAGGGGGAAAAACCACTTAGGAATATCTCCCGTCATTATATTTGATTATGAACTGAGTTCTGACCTGTCAATTATCGGCTAATCAGACCAGATAAGGTCTACGCCTTAGTCTGCACGCTCACAGACATAGATTTATTATTTTATAAAAACATATACTATGCATAAAAATTGACAGCATACGATCACATAAATTCTTATATTAATACATAAAGAGTAGTTTTAGACATTTGTAGCTCTCAGATACTCTACTTTTGAGAAGAATTCTATACGTAATATATGTAGAGGTTTACTCCTATTTTGTTTTTTACTGTACTTCCACGTAAATGTGGGTACAATTTCTCTAAAACTATACCCTACTTCTTCTTACACTATTATTGTAAAATAACTTACAGTGAATCCCGGGTTGGTAGTAGGACGTAGAACACAGTTTAAAAATTGTAATATTAAAAACAGCACCTGAAGCATATTAGTAAAGTAGCTATAATTTACATTAGCTTGTTTCTTAAATGTTATTTATTTTGTGTTTTTTTATTTGTTAGAGGTATTTTAAGTGCACTTTTTTAACCGACTGATCATATTATCACACGAGCATTTCTACAAGCGAGAGTGAACGTGTCTACCAATTTTGCCGGGAAAGGTATTTTCACATACCTTCTAGTGTTCTTTCACATGCCACAATCGACATGGGGCGGACGATTTTACCTCCCCTACAAAGGAACTCGTGCTGTCAATTTTTATTACTCATGAGAAATCCGTTGACCCTGGATGTGTTTGAAACCACGATCATCGGGTCCTGAGATGAGAACTTTACCCCAAGAGCACCAAGGTCGACGGCGTCTTCTCTATGGAATCATGCCACGAATCTATACCAAAAACCATAACGTGTACGGCATAAGATATTAAAGACAGTACGCTGATGACTTTTTTTTAACACATTTTCTAACTACCCGTTTGGGTTATACACTTGTGTGCTGTACTAATTACACTATTGTGTTAGGAATTAGTAAGGAGTGGAAAAACGTTTAGTAAAAACTATCCTCAATACACATGACCAGGATTCTAACCCTAATATTCTCATTATGGGCAATTCAGTCTTCTGTGAGATGAACGATTTTTAGAGCCACTACATGACCAAAGTGGGTGGCTACTTGTTTTTCGTAAACATGGTCTCTTTTAGCACTGATGGGAGTCAACTGCTACCGTTACTATTAACTACAGTACTGTTTCACTTCGTCCGGAATCCCCCTGTGGTGGATAGGTTAGTTGAGGGAGTAGGAATGTGGGTGTGGGGTTCGGGCACCCTCTGCTCTTTGGAGCCAACGCTAGATAGGTCTCATACTTCGTTTGATCTCCCTATACGACCATATAGGACGCACATGTGTGGACTACATAGATGTGGGAGCGTGCATGTGTATATAAAGTATTGGTCGACTTCACAGTGTCCGAAGGTAGATAGCTGTGCTTTTTACTCTTAAATGTATCCATGTTGGAAAAATTAGTGACTGTGGTAAGTATATATATTATTTAACTAGATATTACTAACAGTAAAATGAAGCGTACTATTCTTAAGTCAACAACCCGAGGGTTGGTTTGATGTGATTTATATTCATCCAATGCTGCGAATACATTCAACCCTTGAACTGGGTAGGGCTGCCTGCACCATCTGGTGGACATCCCATGTACTGGAAAAGTTTGGAAGTGTGGTGGCTCTCCGTTACCTTCCACACATAATTTCTATGGGTGAGTGCTAGAGGGATTACCAATTTCATCAAGAAAGTTATTTTAACATAACTTTCAGGGTTCTTTTACTGTACGTGCCACAATCTACATGGAACCGATGGAGTTACTTCTCCTACGAAGAAAGTTCTGCTACAGAATTTTTTATCACTTTAGAATAATCTACAAACCTCAGCTCGGTTTGAACCCACGAACATCGGGTCCTAACAAATCTCTAGAAACAACAATATTTTTATATTTCCTTAGGTGCGACTCGCGGGTTTTTACCAGGTTAAGTAAGGCTTGACAGGTCTGTACCGGCGGACTGTTCCTCCCTCCCCCTCACTACATATTTGACCAATAATACATCAACATAATCTAATGAACAAAAGTATGTTTTTTGGCATTAAAGGGCGAGTGTATGCATTGATGGGAGGACACTATTTATAAGTACAGTCCTGTAAATCCTTACTTGCTCTGGCAAAAAATCACGAGTCAACTCTACTCCATGTTCGTCCAAGTGCCAGACAGTAACTACCCAAAATATATTACTAATTTAAACAGTATGAGGAAAGTGAATTTTGTTAAATTTCTCAAGCATCGGAATAATAAAGGGATAGAAATCCATATTATCTATAAGCTCCTCTCAAAGTTAAGCGAACAGAGATCAAGCAAGCCATGACCAAGATAATAATCAGTCGGTAAAGTAAGGAGGAAAATGAGAATCAATTAAAAGCAAAAATAAGTATTTATAAAGGAAAAAAAGATGTAAAGTAACATGAAAGATATAAAAGGCAAATTGATAAAGATGGATAGATAAATAAAAGATGAGTTAAAGCAGAACTAGGATCCAGGTAAAATAAAGGAGACGATGCTGAGATTCACTAGGGTGTAAAACAATCGAGACATATCTTGTTTGACAGAAAGCATTTGGAACCTTGATATGGGAGCAAGGACTTCATTCCAAACTGGTTGCACATAATATATTTTATCCACTAAATGGTATTTCACTTTTACCCAAGTAAATATTAATTTTGTTTTTGTAAATATGATTAGTAAAAGAATGGAAAGACCCAAATTTTGTTTTTTTTTAGCCTAAAACTTTTTCAATGTTGTACAAAAAGTAACAATTAGGTGCGGATTTAAAATATCACTATTTGATCGAATTAATAAGAAGACTGAATCCAAGTAGAATTGTTTTTAATACATTGGATTATAAGAGAAGTTTTCATATAACTACTAGTATTTAATCATTTCCCCTTAAAGTAGATTAAGTTATCCAAAAATGAGAGCTTTGAGTATAAAATAATATTTTATTTTAGAACTAAAGAAATAATCCAACTAATAATTCTGTGAACAGTATATCTCAATTCCTCATTTAATAAAAATTATAAGTGATTATATTAATGTAGTTAATGCAATATCAAGATTGATCTATGTTTTTAGAATCATTGTTAAAATATTTAACAGTTGGTCACGTGGTTTATAAGTCAGTTTAGAAAAACATTCAGAATTTTATACAAAACAAATTCTAGACAAAATGGTTAGCGTAGATTCAAAGAATGTTTCTACTATATTTAATTAAAATCGATCAACACATTTGGCACAGTTAGACACACAGATAAAATGCCAAACGGTAGAGTTAAATATAACCGAGTGAAGTGCCACTCTCGTGATATAAGCCTATAGGACTTCCAATTACGGTAAAATTAAAGCTCGTATTCCCTCCTATTGGTATGCAACATGTTGTACACATACGTACTTACAGCTGCTTACCCCCGGCGTTATTGCGTATAACTCAAAACACATTTAGTAGTGCAAGATGGATTTTCCGGACTTTCTTTTTACATGGATTTTCTGTTTCATTCTGACCAGCGATGCTGTGGTGAAAGTTTGGGGAAATTAATTTAACTCCTGACAAACAGACTAGATTCCAAGAGATTGAGCAAAAACAAATCGTATTAAGAAAAATACCTATTGAAATATTGATTCCTGTAGGACATAGATTTAATTTGTTGGATGTATTCAATTATGTATGTTTTTGAAAGTTGTCAATAAATTCAGTAGTGTTCATTAATGTCAAGATGTCAAACTCATCTAGTCTTATTTTTCAGTCACATAAAGTTGAGGTTCCAATTTTTCCCACTTTTACGGGGATTGGTTTTTACTAAAATTCATCCCACTCCCTCACCAAGTAGATATGAATACATTTTCTTAATTATCCCTGTTCTAATAGTGCAAATATATGGATTTCTAGTATGAATCTTAATTATATATCTGAAATTAAGGGTATTTTGCAAATAAGTGGTATTTTTAAATTTAGAAAATGTAGAAAATGGCTTTAACGCTGTTTAAAATATATCTTTGGGAGTTGTTTTACAAGATAAATACTACCATAAAATGCATTTATTTTCAGAAAACATTTATTCAAAGCTAGTGTGTTTACTTAAGATTAATTTTGTAAAACTTGAGATTGTTTGGCGATATATCTAGGGAAAGTTTTAAATGCTAAATAGTGATGTATAGTTGTTTTATGGTCTACATAGTTTAAGAATGGTTACAAATAATAGATTTTTGAGTTTTTGGATTCCAAAATATGATTCAAATAATAATAATGTAAGATTAGGTTAGTGCAAATTAAAAAAAAACTCTTCGTTTAAAATTATTTTTGGATTATTTATGACCAAACAGTGAAGGTATGAGTTGGTGAAAATTCACTTTGATTAAGGTAATTAAATAATTATGTCTACAACCACCCCACCTTGTTTCTTAGGCTTAGATTAAAATTTCAACCTATTTGTTACCAGCAAACTTGTCTCTTATAAGAGTCTTATACACTAATACCATATTTTGGGGTGACAACTGAAAAGTATTTAGTTACAAGCCATTGATAATATCTTAATCACACATTTATTTTGAGGATGGGCAATAATGTTGTAATTATTTTCATTAACAATTAAAAGTAGTAAAGCCGCAAACATCTATTACAAACTTATTATAACCAAAACTCATTTTTTTTCACCGCATCTCGCTACTCGTTTGGGTTGTACGCATACATATTAATCACCCTTATTTGTTTGAGATGAGGATGGAAGAATTTAAAGGATATGTACCCATGTTTGCGTGGAGGTGGAGTGGGAAACAATTTAAGAAGAACACACCTACTGAATACACGTCACCAGCTACCATTATAATGAGAGAATGATGAGTTATACCAATTTGACTACCGATCCATGTAACTTAATTATTATAAAATGTGTGCCAGTAGTTGTATTTAAATATCCGAAACAGTTGAAATAGCGTACATGAATTAAACTAACAGCAAATATTTTAAAACAAGAAAAGCATAAAATTTGAGGTAATTTACCGACCATTGGCAGAACCACTGCACTCCACCAGAACCGTGTGGAAGCGTTTCCCAGCGATTAGATTAAGCCCACCTGTCAAAAAGCGGCACGTGTTTTCGCAAGATTGACTTATGCATGACAAAAAAACAAAACAAAAAACAACAACAAAGCACAACCTGATCGAGTGTCACCTGCCATCATTGTCACTCCAGTTGTCTGGTTCGATACGAGGTTTTATCTTGTTACAACGATTTAACAGTTTTAATTACTGGGATAACATAAACTGATGGGGTGGTGGGGGGGAAGGGGGGAAAGGATATTGGAGGGTTTAACCATATCGTTTGTTACACATGAAAACACAATGTGTGCACACATATTCACACTCTGTTAGAAAAAATATATATAAAATTTTCGATACTTAAAATACTCGCATAATTAGTTGAATGGTATAAGGTATCTTACCCAAAATAGACTGTATCGAAATCACTGGTCTTCTGGTGATGGAAAGTTTGGATCTTGAGTCCATGTCAGGTTTATTAAGTGTTTTCTTAAATCATTTTATAATCTTCTCCCACGCAAATGTGAGCACAATTTCTTCGATAACTTCCCTTATTTGTGCTACCTCATTAGTAAAAGTGAATGAATAGCTCGTATAGGTAGTAATTCTCAGGTAGTCGTTTTGGTGTCAAGCGCATATTGCATAACTGGCTTGCTAGGATTCCAATGCGCAGTAAGTCTAATAGAAGTGTTTTTATAAATGTTTTCCCTTACTCTCTACGTTCAAAGGCTGATAAATTTATTAAAAACTAAACTTTCCATATCTTTATTCCACTAGCATCATTAATACATGGACGTATAACCCGAACAAGTATTCGTAGTGAAAAATAGATTATATATTTTGTAGGATTCAGCATGATTCTTATGCACCTTGTGTGGGTAAAAGATTTTTTTTTTTAGGAGAAAATTTGTGGCATTTCAATTTGTTGTGCAACTAAACGTGACTCTTGTAGAATCTTGGCCCATGATTCTCTCAAATTTTGCATTTTATGATGTAGGTCTTTTATGAGATTGACTTCAATCTCAAGAAAGATTCCTTGAGGTTGATTAATAACAATTCATTCACCAATTAAAGATTTAAAACCGGTGATTATAAAAATTATACACACTATCCCAGGTGGGACCCTCAAACCCCTGGGTCCCAGTAACATGATACCAGCCATTCATCCCCATGTGGGGGTAAGGGGAGGGGGCTGATTGTAAATGAAAGCCGGATAAATTGTATTCTACCTGTTTTCTAGCCTTCTAAAGCTTAATTTAAAATCAATCGTATTTCTATATCATTTTATCTAAAAATATTTTCCTGACATTCTTAGGCACAACCTTTTAAACATCAATTTCTACGATTAGTGTCAATTATTATTAGTTTTTAATCACAATAAAACAGCTTAGTGAATTCTATACTTAAATTATATCGTGTTTTAAAAAAAATAATTGAACACTTTTGTTTAGATTTTATTAAGTGTACTGGGTTTTATTATCCGTTCCGGTTGTCCGCATATTTATACTGAAGTGGAAGCTGAGAATAAGGTAGATTGTTAGATGAAATGTATGAGCATTTGGTGATTGTAGATTGGTAAACTAGCTAGGTAAGAACACCTCAATACACTACTAGGCCAGGATTCAAGCCCGAATCTGTTAAACATCGCATAACTAGAAAATAAAAGACGGACACCTTTTTCCGCGTGCCACTTGTGTTGGTTTTATTTATTTAAATGTATTTATTGTTATAATTATCATAATCCTGTATTATATTGAGTTGATTTCAAATAGTATTCAATAACACACATACTTTATAATATGTATACATAATACAATCAGCTATTCGTTAAGAAATCACATAAATATTAAATACAATATCTATATTTTTTTTAACACTTTTAGACATTCATTTGATTGTTTCCTTTACTTTAATAATTAATTAAATCAAACGACAAACAAAGGAGGCTCAAATAGGGCGTAGTAACAAATATAGCATCATATAATCATTGTTTCTTTTGAAGTAATTAATTATCTTTCCTCTGTTAACAAGTATTGTCTTCTGATTTTAAAACTACAATTAGTAGAGTGGTAAAATGTTTTTACAGAACTGATTCCTCTAATTGTTTTTGGTTCATGTTGGTTTCTATCTTGCTGGTATATGAGCACAATGGACTTTATTAGACAGCGATATGAATACGAAGCTTTTAGGACGTTCCACATTAATTGGACCCTTTGGCCGTAATTACTTTCATTGTTGAGGGAACTATTTTTATTTTAGAAATATTTTATCAGAAATTAATGATTTGAAGCTACAGCTTGTATTGCGAAACTAGTATGTTTTATTTACCATAACTATGTCTTTATTTAATCTAAATTAAGTTATAAACATTAATGATACCTTAACAATATTATACGTTATAACTATTACATTATATAAATATAAAAAACAAAACGTTTGAATATTTAAAAATCAAAATAAGAATCCGTATTAGCTATGTAATATTGCGGTCAATTAATTAAAACTAGAGATACAGTATTTAAAATTATTTTATTTTGTTCAAAATTTTTACTCATTATTTTAATTGGTATTTAAATCCATATATCTATTTTAAATGGAGTAGCTTTATTGACAGTTTGAGGAAGATCTTAAGCCAAATTAAATATATTTTCACCTTTGATTTGTTTAAAAAATAACTTGAAGCTTATTTTTAAGACTAACAATACAAATGAAGTCAAATGAATTTATATATATATCATTTTTTTTTCTTATACTTTGATTTATTAAAATAGCACATGGTCTTACAGATTATTTTGTGAAAATTTATTCTCAGTGTTATCTATAACTTTAATGTTTAGTTTGCTTTTACAGCATGTTACTTATAGGTAATGTGACCATACGTTATTTTAGGAATAAGAAGGACAAAATAAAATGATTGGCCATGCCTTGTTTATGTTACAAAAAATAAAGTATGTCTACATAGAGGAGAGAGAAAAATTTAAATCGAACACAAATTTGTTGATTAAATTTTCATTTTCATATTAATTCAAGGTAACACTAGTGCGTATAACCCAAACGGGTAGTAAGATGCGGAGATAATAATAATAACAACAAGGTAGCACTAAGTGACATCAAGCCAAATATAACCAAAAAGGATCTAGGTTCATCATAAATTTCAAGGAACATATATTACTATCAAGAAAAATTATGTTCGTACACACACACACACACACACACAAAATTTTAATTCAAACAATTTTTCGACCTTTCTTATTGATTATAAATAAATTTAGGATGTTGGTTGCTAATCACTTAAAACAAATACTTAATTTTAAAAAGTGATCTAGTATCAGATAACAGGTATTATCAAGAAACCTCTTATCTTGGTAGTAGGTCTGTACTGAAAGGTCTTATTTCCTAACAAAATCATGCCCTTGGCAAATACTGTATACTTTCTAAATTAAGTTTATCAATAAATTAAAACTCAAGAATGGAGTTGCTTGCACTAGCGCCGTTCAGTTCAAAAAAATATTCTTTCTAACTTAAAAACTATGTACATTTGGTAGTACTTGGTTAAAAACCAGTACCTATGGGCTACTACCGCCTGTTTTGTAGGCCAATAGGACATCACTCCAAATAACAGTACTGTTCTGCAAATAAATAATACAGTCCTGCAATAAAGAGTACGTATGGTCACCCTACGCATAGGTGTAAATATTTCAAAAAACAATTCGTAATCTACTTTACTTATATATTTTAAATAGAAAGCTATGACAAGGACATGAACATGGCCGTATGCTGCTCAAATTATCCGTTAAGTACCAAATGACAGTCCTCTTGTTTGTTCGCAGCTAGTGCATACTATAGTAAATTACTATACATAGCTACACATTTATTAATAATATAAAAATACAAATTGTTAACAAAACTAAAAGAACAGAAAATTATCCAAGCGTCACCTTTGGGATGTTTTCAAAGGAAGTCAGTCTTAACAGACTGTACTGATATATTTAAGTATTTTCTTACTCTACACAATTTTATAAATCTACTTGTCATATACATACCTACATACCTAACCATGCCGATCCCTCACGGGTTAGGAAAAAACTGTACATGTAGTTCAAAATACAACTCCGTATTTAATCCTTCCTCACTAACTTTCTTCAAGTTTCCCTATCCTTGGATTAAATACGGAGTTGTTGTATTTTGAACTACATGTACAGTTTTTTCCTAACCCGTGAGGGATCGGCATGGTTGGGTATGTAGTATGTATATGACAAGTAAATTTATATACTCTTTTATTCTTAATACTCTTAATGTTTATTTTTTCCACACAATCGTCTACAACAATTAGCTACGACTTACATGGCCTTCCCCTTACTTTTGGTCCACACAATCTACTTTCATATTTGCTTCGTCACTCGATCCACACTCATCCTCTCAATATGCACAAACCAACGTAAGACGCTTTTTTCACATTACCAAATTGGATTAAATTTAAAACCACACTCATTCAGCACCCATTCATTACTGACTTTGTTCATATGTGTTTTCCCAAATACATTTTCTAGATATCTCATTCCAAACGCATTCACCTTGCTCTTGTGTTTCTACATAAAACAATGTTGGCGTTAACACACTTTTATATACTGACATCTTGGCCTCTTTCGATAATTCATTTTTTGTAATAGTCTGTATAAATCCAACTACTCTCCGAGATATATTCAAACGCCTGTCGATTTAACCATTTATCCTTGTATTTTCAGAGAACATTCGACCCAGATACACAAACTCATTCACTTGTTATAAAGCTTTTCCATTTATACTAAATTGGCAATAATTACCTGACCCATACTTAACAAAAAACCATGACTTTAGTATTCAATATACGAAAATTCATTTTACTGTCACCACATTCAAATTATTTAATGCATTCTCCTTGCTAGTCTCTTTCATTCTTTGGTATTTATTGTGTTATTTTAAATCCCTCCCCCATTTTGGTTATTTTAAGAATATTACTTCAAACCTTTTATCGATTCTGTACTATTTCTTCTTTACGAACATATTGTGATTTAGGTCATGGCCTTCATCTTTGTCCGTCAGCCTTCATCTCTGTCCATCAGTCTTCATATCTGAAGAAAGCTTATACTTAATTTGATTTATATCACCTTGTTGAGCTGATGATTCGTAACTTATATAAAATCCATTGGCATCAACCTGTTTCATTGGGTGATTTATATTATGATGATTATGATCAATGGCAATCACAGGCCTTGAAGACCAAGCGCTGACCACACAAGCTGCATCCCTCACGTCCTGAGACTTCTCTTTCCAATCCTTCTCTACACCCAACTCCTTGAGATTTCTAGCCACATCGTCACTCCATCTCAATATGGGCTGCCACCGGGCCAGAGGTCTTTGAGTGCCAGATATGTCGTTCGTGAAAGCACTCGGACGTATTTCCGGTTGCATTATGGCTTCATGCTCTGCCCATCTAATCCTGTTCGACCTAATTTTTTGTATTATATCTGGATTCTCTATAAACTCATCTAGTCCAGGTTCTTTCTCCTTCTATATAACTTTCTCTTTATATTACAGATAGTTATTTAAAGTACTAATACTTTGACAGACCTAGCGCTGCAGTGTTTAATGGAATGTTGCCAAGGAACGCAAGACTTGACCGGGATTTTATTAGTAGGTGGTTTTCCACTCATCCCTTACCTCTTAAGATAATCGTTAAATTAATATGTTGCTTGGTTTTTTTTTCCCTAAAGCAGGCAATACTTGACATGACTAAGCAAGTTTTCACATAACTGTGTTAGTTAGTATCTTCCCTCCATCCCTTCTTAATTATGCTAATGGTTATTTTAAGCTGTGTCTAGAAGCTACCTCTCAAGACAATTGCAATTGGCAGCATTGTACCAGTAAAAGGTTTTTCTCCAATCCAGGTGTACACGTATTTTTAAAGTCAAATAAACATAGGCTACACTAGTTCATTAAATTATTTTGTGCACAGTTAGTAAAATGGATGATTAAAATAATTAAACAGTTTACATGTACAGTCTTGTCAAGACTTGCTTGTTATGACAACAACCGACGAATTTCTTCTGGAGTTATCCATATACATAATTGGTTGGATCCTTTTTCTGTGTCATGCAACTAAGTTCTTACTTGGCTGTAAAGACAAAGGGCGTAAAACAAAACGCAATAGAACGCGATAAAGGACGGCAGAAAGGCTATACAGTGGAATGGGGGAAGGAAATCAAAAAGGAGATAAGAGAGGAGTGAAGAAATTCATCGGAAGAAAGAGTAAGAGAGAGGACCAGCTAGAGATGGACGCTTATTGTTTAAAGCCGTGTCGCAGTAGCTGTAAAAGGAGGGTTTTGGAAGGAGTCTGTTGAATAGGATGAAGGAGGATGATGGTTCGGTTGAAGGAGGACGTAGTGAGGGAGCGGGGAAGGGAGAAGCTCCGAAACTTAATGCGACGTTATTAACCAATAAAATGTCACTTTCAAGCTTGACACTGGCAGGAATACGGTGTGGTACAGCCAGGCACATAAATCTACGACACATAAAGCACTGTGTTGCATGGGTCGAAAGACCCGTACAGGCGTGAACATTTTGTAACTGCTGCAACTCATCTGGAACGTTTAAAGGCTGACGTCACACTGTGGTTGAAGGGAGAGAAAATAGTGCTCTTCATTGCTTTCTGACACAGGTACAGTCGCATACATATAATACTTAGCAATCAAGAAAAGTAAAATAAGCCGTGGTTAAACGTAATACTAGTCTTATTTTATGAATGTGTTTACCATAGCTTATTACATGTTAGAGCTATAAAACTATTTACACTAATGTGTAATGTGTAAGCCAATGTACCTGCATTTGTGTGGATGACATGTGGAAAATAATTTAATAAAATCCACCCTAAGCATGTATAAAAATGGGATTCAAACTCCTATAACCACATCATATTTGGAAGTTCGGTTTATCGCGAGAATGATGCTATAGACTAATAGTCCTAATCAATCCGGGAATCTTTCTTTGTGTTGGTTTTACCAAAACAGAATCCTAATAAAAATATATCCTGAATTTATAAATGCATCACGAACAATCATAATAAATCCATCCTAATAAACCTATTTTTAAATTTTAAACTTCTTCAACTTTAAACTAAAATTTATTCCCCTCATTGATTAAACAGAGACATGTGTTTAAATATACCATATTTCAAAGAGAATGTTTAATTTCTAGATCATTATATCCTCACCGGTGGTCAATATGGCTAAGCTATTAGGCTTTCATTGTATTTGACTTCAATTGACGTGTCGGTCATGGTACAAAACTGACTCTGTACGTCAGGCGTGTCAAACTCGTTTGACCATAAGGTTCACATTGAAATATCAACATTTTAAGGGGACCGCATTTAAGACAGTTCAATATTGCCACCATCTTATATGGACAAATATAAATTTTAAAATCCTTATTAAAACAAAAATAAAAATAAGAATTTATAAAATTTTAAGAGCTATCAATTTTTTCTTACAAAAACATTGAAACCTTCATCAACTACATCAAGTTGCTTTAGATAGCTTGTTAATGTCACGTTCAAATTAGATGACAAATTCATTTCGGTAAATGTGATCGCTTGAGTGTTTGTTCCTTTTCAAGAGCGAAAACACACCTTGTGTGCTGACAAATATTTCACATGGTATTTTGTGTACAAATCTAACCACTTTTGGGAATAGAGCTTTGGTGAGTAAAGAGTAAAAGTTGATACACCAACCTCACTTGCTAGATTTAACCAAATCATGACCACTTTCCAAATACCATAACAACAAATTCCTTCAACGTTTGTAAATAAATTTGTCATATTGTATGTTGGTTTATCCAGAGCTCCACGGGCCGCACAGAATCATGAATCGGGCCACATGCGGTCCGTGGGCACAAGTTTGACATTCCTAATGTACGTGATTCCCCAAATGTGAGTTTTACCATATATTTCTTCTGCATTATTGCTGAAGCATTCCCTCCAGTCTAGCCTCTCCATCCATGAGCATGAAGTCGCTACCAGCCATTGTGAAGTATTGGGAGGGATAACTAATAATTAAGTGTAACACTTTAGATCAGTTGGTATACTGCATCTGTCTACTGAACTAAGGGTTTCATATCTGATTCCCACAATGGACGGTAGATTTATTAAAATAAATTTAGAAGCTCTCCTTTTAGAATGATGGATTAACGTCAGGAAGAGCGAGTTAGATTGAAAGGCATGTGCTGATATAGTTAATGCACGTTTAATACCCCTCTCTCTCTCCTCAAAAATATTAAAACACATGAAAAGCTTTGGGTTGAATGTAAAAATAAATAAAAAATTCAAAAGTCCAAGTTTTTGAATCATCTATAAAATGAAAGTGTCCAAACAAAAGAGCTACCATATCAAGTGAACGACGGGAAGGTGTAACATACGCTTCAATCCATAAAAAAAAACTTGACGTTACTGGTTGTGTGACCGAAAAAAATGTGAGCTAGCTGCTCTTTAAATCAGTATATGGGACTAGGGGGAGAGGTGTATGAGGGGTACTAGGATGACGTCACAGAAAGCCAGAGAGACAACGCGTAGAAAAAGGCAGGGTAACGGGAAAAGAAAGAGGACAGAATAGCAGAGAGTCCAAGAACAAATCGCGTGGTCCATTGCGGTTGTAACGATATGAACAGTGTCTGACAGAATTAACTGCCGTAACTGTCACTGCACGAATGAATCACTACTTACTGTATAGACCTATGGGGATAAAGAACAGAGGATTGAATTACTTGATTCCAAGGTTTGATGGGAAAACATACAAAGGTCCACACAATTCAACAACCGTTTATCGTTACAAATAGGGATGTTTTTCTTTATAGTTTAAATAAATTATTGCGATGATAAAATACTCGTGTATAAATCTTGAAACTATGTTGGGTCATGATGTTTTGTCTGCCTCCAAACTAAAAAAACAGTGTATCTTACAATTCTGTCTGTCCTGCCATATATCCGTACCTGGTGCCACAATTGAAAAAAAATTTAATTGATTTCTTTCAAACGTGATTATATACATAAAGGAAAAATCATGATTTAAATTATATCCCTAGAATTAAGGATAGCTTACAGAATAGTGAGTTTTGGAAATTCTTAACTTTTCAAAAATTGCTTCAATTGATTTGTTCAAAATATATTATTTTGTGAGTTGTTTACATAATAAATAACATTATAAATTTGTATTTTTTGTGGGTAAAATAAAAATTGACAATATTAATAGAAACAACAACAGAAGAAGATCCCTATTATATTGTAATACTCGACTACACAATTTGTTTGAGACTATCATCTAGTTATAAACGTACAATTTAGTCTAGGTGTAACAATGATCTTAAAATAAAAATACTCATTGTGTCATATTAGGACCTTATTTATAAAGTAAATAGTTTATTATATGAAACAGACCATCATCAGTTAAGTAATTTATATATTTTTACCTTGTTTACTTACCATTTTACGCCTTCGGCTATATGTTCTATACACACATTAAGAGGCGCATTAACAAGCTTTTCTGTAATGCCTCTAGAATAGTAATAATAATGAATATCTCTAGACTTGAAATTGGAATTTAAATTGTGATAATCTGTAATTTGTATTGTATAGTATTAATTAATTAATTAATTAATAATAAACCCTTCTCTCTATTAGGTTCCAGAAAGGAAGTAGGAAGAGAGAACGTGTTCTCGACGTTCTAATGTTTCACAAGCATTCACCAGAGGGGTGGGAGACTGTGAATAAAATAATTACTTTAACAGATGACAGAAAGTCGTTGAAAACAACATAATAAATAAGTAAATGATCACCCGAATGTGTGAGAGGATTTTCTAACACATTTTAATAGATAGAGTTTAATATACTAAAATTATTCATTAATTTGAAATATATTAGGTCTGAGAACATTTGATTTGAATTATCTTGAAATGAAAAATCTATTTAATTACAGTCTAGTCGGTAAATGTATTTTAAATATAATTTGAATACCTCATTTTAATACATAGGCCTATGTGATTTTTTAAATATCATTTATCTAAAATATGAGTTTGAGGTTACATCATTATAACTTAATAAAAATGTATTCCCAACTGATTACAGACATTTTACATTTAGTGCCTTATGAACTCTATCAACTCATTATTTTATAATCCCAGATTAAAACGCAAGCAAATGGGAGAGAAAAAAAACCCAGAAATTATATAATTTTAATGAAGATGAAGCCATATTTTTACATTGAAGAATACATTACAGTAGATTGTTATCATTATTTACATCGCTTTAAATTGTTTCATGGACAAGAATTACAGACAAACATCAAATAGGGAAACAACAAACTTATAAAACGCAAAAAGATTAAATATCTGTGTGACACTCAATTAAGTTTTTAAACCCGTTCCAGAAAAAAAGATTTAAATGAAAAATAAAAAAATCTGTACATTCCAGATGTTCTAAATTGTGTTTAATATCAGACTTATAAGAAGAAAAAAGAAAATGACAAAATACAGCAGCAGAATACAACAACAACAACAACAAAAATGAAAAAACTATAAACCAAGACGTCTAAAAGAACAATAGAAATGAGAAGATAAAGCTTCCAGCATTTTTTGGTCCAAGTTCACTCTCCATCTTCTTTTAAAATCGTTAAAACTGGAACGTTGCCTGGTTAGATCTTTGACGGAAAACAAAAGGAAACGAAGACTGCCTATAGCTCTAGGGTTCAAGGTTCGATTCTCTGTGACATGATAGCATGCAAAGGGCGGGAAAAGAAAGAAGAGAGGGAAAAGTTGGTTGTTTGCCAAGTGAGTACGAAGGATGGGACTCGGGAACTGGAGGGAGTGATCCTCTTCTATCGTACGGTGGAGGGAAATAGGGGGTAGGAAGGAGTAATGAGATATGTGATAGTGTCTGTGGTATTTTAAGAGTGAACTAACGGCTCCTTTGTAGGAGATGCTCCTCAATGTTTGCACTCTTTATAGGAGTTTATCTTATTAAATATGTTGTTGAATTATTTGGTTTATCCACATAGAATATAGGATAACATAATATTAAGTCAAACGGCATTTATAAAATCCTGACTACGTGCAAAAAATGTTGTTTTTTCAAATTAAGTATCTGCTTATTAGCTTCCAAAATTGCAGTTAAAATTTAATTTGTCCATTTCCTTTTATTTTTACCCCAAATTCAATTCATGACCTCTTGTAAAACATACTAATAAACAGGGCGTGGATTTTGATGACCTGAAATTTTAAAAAACTACAAAATCACCTACAAATTCTAAAATATTACTTCAAATTAAAAAAAATACTTAAAAATATGATCAAAAACGCTTCATAAATACAAAAGACTAAACCAAACACGACCTTTATAAAATGACAAATATAATGAACAGCTTTTAACAACTAAATTCTCGAATTATGTTAAATATGGTATTTATGTACAAATATCTGCTTTAGAAGTAATAGCTACCCCATCCCAACGCAGCCCTCTCAAGCTTAGTTGATTGAATTCTCTTCAGGAATGTGTATTTTACAACTAAACAATCAAAGTTTATTTTCATTGTCAAGTTCATTGTGGATGGACAAAAAATTGTGTTTGAGCATGTATGACTTTATAAAACATCGATAGTATTTAAAATTATACTTATTCAACATGAATGCCGTAAAATGAATAAAAAATTACACAAAAAAGATGTAAATCATGAAAATATTACCTTAAATCCTAAAATGATCAAAAATGACAAAAATATGACCTTTAAAATATACACTCTTACAAAAAGGGGTCCATGAACACAGTTTATATACTTATGAGCATTCTATGTAACGAAAAAAAAAAAGACATGTCATAAAAATTCGCTGTTGGTACCGACAATACGTAAAAGCGGTGCCACAATGTCACCCACGGGCCGCGTGGAGGATCACCGATATCCGTGTAGATGTACATTTGCAAGTGCAAGCCTAATAGAATGTTGGGGACGTACGTTTACTCTTGGACTTTGATCTGATTAGTCTTAGGATCGAAACCGAGCTCTAGACCTAGTCAAGAAGATATAGTCAGTCAGCAGCTGTATATTTGGTGAAGTAGAGACAATGTCCACTTTTTTGTTAGGGTTTGTGTACTTAAATACAACTAAGAAATCCCCTTTAAACGCCTTTACATCGTTTGACCAGTTTTTGGTTAATGCTGTAATATTCAGGCGGGATGTGGTCCTTGAATATTGGTTCCACGCCGTTAGCGTCCACCCTGTTATACCATACAATATTTTGTCACTAAAGTACGGAGGTGAAAAAACAAGGATATTGGAATCCAGCGAGATTGACTTCCCACTGTCCGTCGAGTGTAAGACGGTAAGGTGGCTTCGTGACGTATATTCTTTGGAGCGCCGTGAGAAACTATCACTACACAGACGGCTCGCTTAGTCTTACTGCTCTGACCAGTTCGTTGACTAAATCCACGATATCGTATCCACGAGGAGACGAATCGTGAATAAAAACTACTCCGTTTGCGTCTCAAAAAATACTGCCTCAGGAAATTAATATGTTTTAATAAAATTTTGGATTTTTTATGTGCCTGTACAGGTAGAGTATTGAGTACAGCAGGGATGGGAAGAACAAACACTTTGGGGGGGGAGGGGGGGGGGGGTTG
>CABEEJ010004522.1:26954-46478 GCA_901482245.1 Timema douglasi
GGGGGGGGGGGGGGGTGGGGGGGTTGTAACGCTATTTTAAGGTATTGTAGGCTGATGACTAAAGTGCAGATAGAGCTGTAGTACTTGTTGGTATAAAGTCCATTTAAACTTGTCGTCAAGATGTAAAGCGAGGGTTTTTTCCATTTTCTTGTCCAGCTCAAAGACCACTAGATTTGTGGCCAATGCCACTTGTTGGTGGTGTTGCTGGTAACGGTGTTATGTTTCTGGGAACAACAATATCATCTTTTTCGTCTGTTCCATTATCTACTTGTTAAATAAAGAACCGAGGACACCGCTGATTAATGGGGCTAAATAAGGGCAGGAGTGTTCCCCCTCTCTGACCAAGTAATCGTCTTTTCTTCTTACAGCACTCTCCTCGTTTGACCAGCTTGCGCAACACCTGCTTGTGAGCACGTAGCTTTGTCTTCTTCGCATTTTTCAACGGCACCCTCCCTTTTAAATTGATGTAGGCACACTCACGAACAGAGTCAATGTTTCTTGTCTGCCATTTTTATCAAGGCAACATGTTTCTGCGGGTTTCGATGCGTCTACCGCAACATAGGGGTTTGCTTCAGTACTTTGGGGCTCATGGTTATGAAAGGATCTGTAATCGGGAAGTGTCGGTGATTTTATATTTTTGCGTGGTAGGTACACGCAGCCTCCGAAATCTGTGTGGGTTCTATATCTGAACCATTCGGGTGTAGCTTGCTTGAAAACTAAAATTATATAGCCGTGGGGAGTACTTGTAGCATCAGTGTAAGCCGCTTGTAAAATACGTGGGTTTTCAGGACATACCTGGCGTGCAAAGTGTTGAATCTGAGCTTCATCCCTGGAATTAAAAAAAAACACGATGTAGTGTGAGTTTAAGAAATTGTTTCTTTGGCTATTGCCCTGGTGGAATATATTTTGCGTAAGGTACATGACGCTAATATTTTGATGATGGCATCTCTTTATGAAAAGATCGACGACCACTTCGTTGTCTTCACTCATCAGGTTATCCAGGATAATCAGCTGTGGAGTACCATTACAGTCACCATCCATTTTTAGCAAGCCCTAACAGAATATGACGCGGGGACCCGGCCCATCTTGTTCGAATCCCAATTGGCATAAAGCATAATACCAGGTGTTTTTATCAAATTTAACGTCACAAATTGTATCCAAGAGACGCATAAAGTCGGCTACAAAAGATGAATTTACACAGACGGAAGGACCAGTGATGATGACCGAAAATGAATGTTTCAACTTGCCCATAAACTTTGAAACTGAGCTTATAAGATAAATGAACTTGTATTTATAGGATAGGAGGGAGGAGATGTTGACGTTAAAACAAACACATAACAATATTAGTTACATTCATAGTGATGTATTAAGGAGAGTTAAAATAAACTAATTAAGTATTCAAGGAACACCCAATAAACAATAACAAATGGATCTAATTATAAATGAAAAGATATAATTGATATTAAATATAAGGAAAAAATTAAAGATAGAAACATTTTTTTAATTAGCAAAAATCATATTGAGATTATAAGAGTTTGAGTAGTTATGGATAGTAACAAGTCTGAATGAATATATATTACATTATATAGAAGAAAAGATATACTGAATAGAATAATGGAAAACCTATAGCAAAAAACTTTAACTTATAATTCTTATAAAGGTATGTGAAATCAAGTAGAACAAGAACAGGTTAAATACGGAATAGGTTAAAATATAAAAAAAATGTTAAAATTAGACAATACATAAAAATCAAAATCACATATTCTAAGGTTACATGTTAATGAATAAAACATTACTAAGTAAGATATATTAATTATAGTAAAAAAGAAAACATTAAGATTAAAGGTAATATTATGATAGATCCAGAGTTGTCAAAAGGAAAAGTTAAAATTTAGCCAATGGTAGTAAACAGGGAAATTAAGCAAAAACTTGTTTAATAGAGGTTTGATAAGATAATTATAGGTGAGGACTTGAAACACAGTATAAATTATGTAGAATATGAAAATTGATACATAAAATTTGTTAAATGTATAAGTGTTCCTTAGCTGGTTTTAATTCCTCTCCTTAAGCCTTGATTGCCAGAGGGCCGGTTGACTGACTACATGTTTAGACGTGCAAACGCCATCATCAGCTCTGAGGAAAACCAATTTAAAATTAGAAAAAAAATGTAAGACGAAAATTAAGAATTAAGAACATGAAACGATAACCAGAAAGAAAATACTTAAATTAATTATAGAAGGAAGACAAAGCTAACCTAACCGACGTGTTAAGGAATTATAAAAAGGGAGGAGAATATAGATTATTATTAACGTGTAGATATAATACTAAGCTGTCAAGCTTACCTCTAGATTAGGGTTAGATGTTGTCCCTGTTAATCCACAAGTGTAATAGTTTGAATAATCAATAATTACATAAAATTACGGCTTGTGAAGAATAATCCAAAAGATACGAGTACAACATGAGAAAGAAAAAATAAGATGATTAAAGAAGTAAAGGTAACGCTAGATTGATGATCCACAAACGGATGGACAGAAAAAGGTAAAGAAGAGAAAGGAAAAATGAAAATAGTTCAAATCTTCCCGACCTGGCCCGGTCAGTTCTCAGCTACGATGGTAGGAGGGCAGAAGAGAAAACAGGATAGGAAAAAGTTGAAATTTAATAAATGGTTGAAGATATTTGACTGTATTGATTAGGGTTTGGTTTTCAAACTTTGTTTGTTCGTTGAGGATAGTGCTATGATGAAAACTTGCATTATAGATATGGATATTCTCGGCAATATTCATTTTGTGTCCTTTGGTAGAGGATAAAAGGAGTTTCATACATTGATCGATAGGGTTGGGTTGATGGCCCGAAATTTGAAATGTTCTGCAAATTTTGATTGGTTCCTGTTATATATGAAGTCACTCAAGTGCTCAAAATACCGTTTAGAAAGTGCCCAGCCAGTTTTCCCAATGTAGGTGGCGCTACAATTACAAGTTAATTTGTAAATCCCACTTTTATTATAGATATTGTAAGTATTAAGGTTGGAATTGGATAAGTGATTTTTGACTGTGTTGTTGGTTTCAAAGGCAATTTTGATGTGATTTTGCTGTAGTATCCTGGAGATTTTAGTAATTTCTTGGCCTGTGAAATTCATTTTAACCCATTTGTGTTGAGTAAGGTTGTCAGAAATATTATACAAAATTACAAAATATACAAAAAGACCAAATGAATCCCAAATACAATATTACTAATATTTTTGAGAACTTTACTCGACCCAAATGGGTTAAAATGAATTATATTGGTATAATTTTTCCTTGAATAATTAATTAGTTTAAACACATAACTTTTTGTAATAGTTATTTACACAAACATGAACGTTTTAGAAAATATCTCACACCATGAAAAGAATACTTGAAATATTATATACAAAAAAATTGATATCTATAAAATATGTATTTACAAATATATCTTACAACATGAAATATATCATACATATTTAGATGTGGAGGAAACAATAACCAATTTATTGAGGTCGTAGTTTGAACAGTGGCCTCGGTACTAAATATATAAACTAGTTTTCAATATCCGGTTTAAAAAGTATTTGAATATAAATACCCATACAGATTGTTTCAATTTAAAATATGCACAATAAAAATAAAAATAAACAAAATTGACCAGAATTAAAACATGTACAAAAAATAAAAATATACAAACAACTAATTCTATTTGACTAGAAATAACCAGGTAGGTGAAGGATTGTACTTGTGGATAAAAGAAATATTTATAAAGTATCCCGGGTGCATAAAAAAAATATGCATGTTATCACGCAGAAAGAAATATGAAAAAATATTACAATTTTTTGAAAAACGGTATGTCATTGGAAATGTTTAGAAAGAAAGAAAAAATATGATTATTCAGCCCATATAAATGATCACCTTTTAGTCATGGCGAGCACGTTTAAAAGGAATTTGATACCCAAATTGCAATGTATTATAATAATCAGTTTTCCATCGTTTGGTGTACAATGACCAATAAATTTATTCTGCGAAACGGTACATACAGTCGCAAAAGCATATCTTACAATTTTGTGCGTTATCTCTATGTACCTTTCCGCAGTATGTTCAGTTACCATCGCTTTAAAACGTAAAAAATTAACATCGTTCCGGTTTCCATAGATTATGGTGATCCCGCAAACCTTGCACACCGTTTTTGTTTGGATAGGATCACCACCAAAACAAACTCTGTAGGCGTAATTCTTGGGGCCACCAGATACAAAGGCGTTAATATAGCTTCCTGGACCGTAATCTTGAAATTCACTAGTGGGGTAACCTAAGTGTCTCCGGTTGGTGGGCTCCAATCGCCGAGGCGTTCCGTGAATAAAACGCTATCTGTATCATGATAAAAAAACGTGGTCCCCCAATTTCTAGATGGTGCTGTATAAGTTCAACCAAACCATAGCAGTCGTGTAGAATTCCACCATTACACTCGTGTTAGGGTTAGGGCGCAACGCGTCACGTGCATCCTTTTAATTGAAGAACATAACTTCATTATTAACATCAATGACGCTGTCCACGGTGATTTATGGATCCATCAGGTAATTGTGTATACCCTGATAGTAACTTAAAACGGCTACCTGTAGTAAATCAGGTCTTTAACCAAACTTTTCCCATGGTTAATATAAAGTAGTTTAGTTATTGTGCAGAGATCAGGGTTTTAACAAACAGAATCGAGAGCAAGTATTACCCCTTCCCTTTTCTAATAATTTTGAATATAAATTAACTTATAATCTTGTGAGGTACATCACTCTGGCCATCCACTGGCTTCTTGTTTAATTTTCAAAAAAGTATCAATGTACCCATGAAACAATCCTCCACAACTTCTCTGACGATCGTAAACAGATACATTGTATTCTCACACTTCGTGTAATGCTTCGACGGTGTAGCCTTTCTCAACAGCTTTCCGGATCTCGTCAATCACTTAGATGCCTGTCAATCAGTGATTTTTTTTTTTCGTTGTGCTGACATGCACCTTGGTTTTTCTCCTCCCTGTATTTCCTGCACAAGATGAACATTAAATTGTCGTGCATCCGTGTGGGCAATACGGTATGAATAAATCCCGTGGAGGCGTCACGGTAACTTTGACTATGCCTTCTACTTGTTCTATATATGGACAATTTGATTCTAAGTGAATTTTGGGTTGACCGATTGGATTTTTTTTGCTTGAAAACGTAAGGATACAATGAACACACATGTAGTACTTGATCTTCTCTCCACAAAAAAGGTCTGCTTCGTGGAAGTGTTTGATACAATTTGTACGCCTGCCAAAGATTGCGTCCCTGGGACGGAGGGATTTCATAAACTCCCATATCTCTACGACCATGTAACCTGCATTCTAAAATTTTTCCACGCAGACTATTTTCGTTTGGTAGTGCGTTTCCATGGTCTCGTGGTGATTGTTTTTGATAGGAGTGGTCCTGTCTGGATAAAAAAAAGGGCACCCGTGCCAATAACAACCCCAGAACTGGAAGACGGTGGTGGTATATCTAGTATTAACAACACCGTCTACACATCGCCCTAATACATATTCCTCACTGCCATTGCCAGCATGAAGGATAGAGACATGGTGATGATGGGCCTCCTAGAAAAGCCATAGTACAGTGACATGCGATTGTTTCTCTGCACACCAGTAGACACCGATGGTATCCTCCTTAATGTGACTTCAGCGTTAAACCAACAGGGCCACTCCTGCGATCGTACATACCTCTCTCAAAGGATCCACCTTTGCTTATTCCATGAGCATGTTTCTAAACTTTAGGCAGGCCTTCCGTAATATCTCTACATCTTTCACGCATTACAGTTCCAACTCGGAGCTAAAATCAAAGACATAATTTTCTTTTATCAGCACGTCATACCACTTCTCAAAGTGCTCTTTTCCCTCAAATGATATCTCACCGGTGCCATAGTCCTCCTTTGTCGGCAACGGACCTCTATACCCCGCGTTTTCTTTTTTAAGGAAAAAATGGGGGAAATGACCCTTGGCCAAGGACTCGTCCAAGCCAAATGTGTTGTCATCTTGGACAATGACATCGGGAGAAATTTCAGCGAGTCAATAAAGTGGATCGGACTGTAACGCATGGACATGATTTTCCCACTGTTCATTATGAGATATGGAGTCCATTTTTTACCTATATCATATATTTTAAAATAAAGTTTTCATCATTGCCCTTGGCATTATGAGCTAGGAGAGTGATTTACTAAAATTTGGACATTTTAATTTGCTCTAGAAATCCGAAAACTAGGTCAATTTTGCCATCGCCCTTGGGTATTTGAGTCATATCGCCACCACATTCAGTGCAACTATGGTTATTTACATCGATATCAAGCTAGGCCTGCAACACGTCTGCACGACACAGAGGTCAGGTTCGTGCAAGCACGTGGTGGCTGCTCCTGGAAGAAGCGTTTCTTGTCTGCATTCAAAATCATAGAATACGAACATGCAATAGCTCTTTTCCAGTGATGGCTTGGATGGGGCTTGTTTCATATAGTAGAAATTATCAAAAGGACGATGTGTCTTACATACTCTACAAAATGTTTCATAACACCATTGTACATAATTTGACTTTTATAGACTTAAACATTGCCCACAGACCTCACAAACATTTTTGACGTCACAAATAGACATGTGAGCTCTGTAAAAACCATGTCGTTTATGGTTATCCAAACATTTCTGGTTTGTGAACCAACGTCCACAGTCTTCACATGTCACAGATCGACCTCCACTGCAAACTGCTTTAACGTATATCTTTTTGCACGTTGATTCACATTTTTGATCTTTCTTATGTTAAAATGGCTCAGGAAACTCACAATAAAATTACGAGCACTTAAATGTGACTGTCAAGGAAGTTATGACATCAACATTGTTTTGATTATTGTCGTGAAAATACAAATCTAGGAAGCCCTCAAAGAAATTTTTGGAGGGGTGGCCCCTCATATAGGACATGAGTGCCTCAACGTCCCCTGAACACTATCATTTTGTATTCGGAGAGATATGTTTGAAATGGTTTAAGTTCGGTGAGCCCACCAACTTTTAAAAGATTCACATGGGCATCATGGCATACATCTTCTGCATTGTATTTTTGAATAAGAAGTCCCCATTTTTATTTATTTAGAGGTGTTCACGTCCATGCATCTTTGCTCACTATTTTTATCACATATCATATAGCTTTGGTGACAATCAAACCACGGGCAAGGCAAAGTGTGTCGCCATTTTGAATCGTAATGATTCCTTGGTTGTTATGGCTATATGTGTTAGAAGGGGATAGCTTATCAAAATTACGTGCATTCCCACGAGGCTTCTTGAAGTGGTTGAGCTAATCGTACAGTGATGCCTTACTTAAGAACAAACTATTACTCTGGAACACTTGACTTACTTTATCGAGCACGGTTCGAGTGTCTAAATAATCCACTCACCTAAATAAGACGTATACAGGATTCAACGTCGAGTCCATAGTGTTCATAATTAAACCGACATGATCATCGACGCTAACACCACGGTCCCGCAGTCGATTAAACAAAATAGTAATTTGCTCTTCAAGCCAATTTAATGCATCACGATCGCTTGCTGGAGCACCAAGATTTACGGTAACTTCTCTACCAGTATAAAGGAAACGCCATAGTTTTTTTTATTTTTTTCTAGACGATTCGAAGAGAGATACCTTGAGACAAACCTCAACCAACCGGATTTATTGGGCCACTAACTCCCGTCTTTGGTGCTGATGATGGCCCTTCCACCACCATTTCCAAGCCTTGAAGTGGGGTTGTGATTCCCTCCTGCCTTGTCCCTACGTTACTGGTGTGTGGGAAGATGCCTCCACTACTTGGAGGCGGCAAATCATCCGCCAGATGAATGGGGGCTGCGGATATGGGATCAGAATTGGGTCTTTCACACGGCTTGGAAATGGCTGAATGGAGCCGACATCATCAGCATCATCAGCTTATGGGATGTTGCCTCTAATGCCTGAAGGTGGCAAAATTCCCACCGGATGAATTAGTGCGGCGAGTGTTTGGTTCGTGACCAAGTCTTTCCCAAGCCACGGACCGGCATCTCCAGTATAGATTTGAATTAAAACTCAAGAGTGTGAATTCAAACACAAATCAAATTAACGTCAACTTAAGCACTTGAAACTATATTCTTACAACCAATGCCAATTTAAAAAAATCATTCTTTGTACTTTTTACATCAAACAAGTTATCACATACGTTAGTAAAATAATTCCTGAAAACCAAATGACCATTTTATTTATATTTTGTCAATGAATGGACAGTCAGAATATAAAATATTAAAACGTATCCCTCAGTTGCTCTAACTACCCAATTTAAAATACACTTGTTTATTTAACACAATGTTTGGGACATTTCAATTATTTTATGGTTCTATTTGAAAAGTGTTTTCACTTATTAGTATTCTATTATAGAGTTTTACTAATCAATATCCTCATGATATG
The DNA here is from genome assembly GCA_901482245.1 of Timema douglasi. Taxonomy (NCBI): domain Eukaryota; kingdom Metazoa; phylum Arthropoda; class Insecta; order Phasmatodea; family Timematidae; genus Timema; species Timema douglasi. The sequence continues at coordinate 35,440 of CABEEJ010004522.1, forward strand.
TTCTTTAAACATATAATATTAATACAATTTTATGCATCAATACTTTTATTTTATTAACGTAAGGTAATAATCTCACCTATGAATGCATCAATCGGACCCAGAACTGAAAAAATGTCCTTTAAAGTTGCTTGTGGCACTAGGGGTGGTGGTAAAGTTGATATTACTGGAACCTCCGCTGACACCTCTAATGCAGGAGACCTCCTACAGTGGTTCCATTTATTTGAAACAAACATAGTTTTGTATTAGAATCTTTTAACGTAAGTGATGGCCCTGAATAATCATACAGAAACTATCTATTAATTTGAATTGTAATTTTAACGCTAATAGCTATGGTCCTGCCAAGACTCGAACATGGGACACCTAGATACAATAGACAGGTATTCTACCAACTGAGCCAAGGTGCCATATAATAATATTTCAACAAGGAAATCATCTTAAATTAATATAATATTTACCGTTTAACATTTATAAAACAAAAATCTAATAACCTCCAATTTTGTCCATGGATAAACCCCAACCAATTTAGCACATTATTAAAATTTCAAAATAATTTTGCATGTTGCTATTTTGTTTTTTATTTAGCTTTTAAAAGCAAATTATTTTTTTCTTACAAAACTGTTATTTCATTGGCCAGCTATAGCCAACCATTTGCGGTCAATTCCTCCAGCTAGACACCAATGGCATTTAGATCCACGGGTATCTGCGGATCTCCCCACAGCCCATTCTATAAAAAAATTACAACGCAACAGCTAAGTTTGATATTCAGTATAGCTTGAATTAAAAAACTACTTAACAGATTATCTACGAGATATAATAAATAGTAAGATAAAATTATCTCCAGAGTGTTATGTGAATCTGAGACATTTAGCAGCGTTATCTCGTCCAGGGCAATGATTTATACATGTAAACTTTATTATAACACACGCCTCACTTTGAAGCATTAGCCTTGTTCTTAGTGTCTGTTATTTAAAAACCCGACAGTAACTAGGCGTCCTCAGCCATCAAGCGAGATTTACATATATTCCCCATGTACAGGATGGTGACAGTTGTAGCTCTAGTCACTTTGTTTAAAAATAGACAGCCATTTTTTAGAGTTGATAACGGGTGTTTAGATACTTTCGGACAGCACAAGAGTGCTTTTGAAGATAAAAAAATATTTTTAAATGGTTTGTTTACTGGTGCGTTTAAGCCGGACTATGCGATATCTTTCATAATCGCAGGTGTCACAGAAACGGATGGCATTGTGGTATTTTAAGACATTAACCTCAATAAACATATTATAGTTATAATAAACACTTGATCATAACTTCTTTTAAATATAATTTAGTTTTTAGTAAATTAATCTAAACTATTATAGTTTGTCATAAGTATATTCACTAAACTACTCTTAAATAAAAATACGTTATTTAATTTATTATAAACTACTGATGTTTATACTATTTTAAAATAATATTCAGCCATTAGTAAACTACCAGCAAATATAGTTACCATTTAATAATAGCTTGGAATCAAGTTTTTAAAATAAACTACCCTTGATTATAATAAACACCTGTTCTGACGTAAATTTTTCCAAATTTCATACAAAAAATTGACTGTTTAGACACCTTCAAATTATCTATAGTTTTATTTATCATATACCTATTTTAAGTTAAACAATTTAGACAACTCTACCATGGCTTATTGTAATTTTTAAATACATTAAATTTACATACTTTGATTTGAAAACAAATAAATTATGAGTGTGCCTGTTAGAAAAATGTATTTACCCACCCAGATCTGTCTGTGAAGCGTAATCACACAACCTGGGCTTGCGTGTTTAATACTCGAAGACAAGTTATACAATGAAAGTAATTCAAAATGGGTGCTGAGATTTTAACTGTTGCCAGCTATGGTTGCGACAGAGCGATGACGTCACCAGGGAAAGTCCATTGCCAAATAGAATGGGAGGGTTGGGACATTATTCAAGGTAGTGATTTATTCCTGTCTTGACATATCTTGTCGAAACACCAAACTGGCACCAGGTATGAGTCATCAGGGATTACCCATTGCCATATACAAGGGTACTGTTGCTACATCACACGCAATGATGACATTACACAAATCGGGGACACTTGTCTTGTTGAGGCACCAAACTAGTGACAGGTATGAGGCACCATGGAAAACACATTGCCACATAGTAGACCAAAGAAAAAATCTCCAGTAATAAACCTTTGTGACATTGAAGGAGGACAGCGGTTCTTAAGCCCATGTCGTCATGGAAACAACCAGAAGCGAAATGGAGGGGAAATTAGAGCTAGTAACCCCAACGGAAAAATATTTGCACCAGGGTTGCGTTGACGTCACCAGAAAAAACCCAAGAGGATTGTTGCGACATAGCACGTAATGATGACGCCACACAGATTGGGTTCAAAGGTCTAAGTGTGCCCATATTCCAGGCCATCTACTCTTACTACCTAGAGCTAATTCTATCCAACCCACTTAGCTACGCCCGATATATTTCGTGTCCATTCTAATGTTATACTCCAATAATATGCATCTAATTCTTCCCAAGGGTATCTTCCCATATGATTTGTCAGTCTGTACCCTGAACAAGGTTCTAGAATCTCCCATTAACACTGCATGTACAGCTCACCTTAATCTAATATATTAGGAGAAAACCATCAAATATTCTTAACTCAAATAATTGAAAATACAGTATCCGTAACGTTCTTAACTCAAAATTATTTTTAAAAGTAATCCTATATTATTTAAAAGATAAAAAAAACTGTAATCCAACATAAAATTAATAAAGAAAAGCTAAAAGTATGGAAGTGTGGAAGTGTGTGGTTAATGCTCAAGCCAAAGCACTTTACAAAATACACTAACCACATTTACACATTGGTATTATTGATTAAACATATTATTTAGGAACTGTAAAGAGCTTATGTAAAAATGTTTTAAAATCCATCAATGAGAAGCTTAAACACTTTTATTTGTGAATAAAATCATAACGAGTCATTAAACCACGCTTGGTATTAAGCTCGCTGGATTAAAAACTTGTCCAGGGAATATTTGAAATTGTTACCATCACATATCCCATTAAAGTACTGTTTTATCGTTAATATAATTTATTCGTGATCTTTTTATTACTACACATACAATGGTTATGTAATATTTACATACATATTTCTCCAGAGAATACCACATTTTCTAATGTTTGTTAAAGAGCCTGTCATATATTACTGAAGGAAAAAGCTATATTAAATTGATAATTATAGGAGTAGCAACAAGAAAATATTGAACCTGACTTCATTTGTAAGTATATATCTGTTGAAACAGTATAATAATAATAATAATAATAATAATAATAATAATAATAATAATAATGGCCTTTATATATCTGGTGAAGTTAAGGCGTTAGCCTTCTCTTCCACTTAACAAGTGTTGAATACAACATACAATATTACATTGATTTAAAAATAAACAACTGTCAATAATGGAATATTCAAATAAGTAGAAAACGATTCGCACGCTCATTCATACACTCATTTAAAGATCAAGTAATTGGGAAATTTAGATGCTAGGTGACAAGTAGATTTATATGGTTTGTTTCAAACCTGTAATGCCAGGACAGTAATAGAACGAGCATATGTTTGAGATCTATGTATGGGAATATACATCTGTAGAGTGGATTCTGATCTAGTAGCATGGGTGTGTTTATCCTTCAGAAATAGGAACCGTGAGGAGAGGTATTGAGGCTGAGATGTTGATAATAGTTTGCGAAGCAATACTAATAAGTGTAGCCTTCGACTTTCATTTATTCTTAACCAACCCAGTTTATTAAAATACATATAAATATGGGCATGCCGCTTTAAGTTAAATATGTATCAAACGCATGTGTTTTGTAGTCATTCTGCTAGATTGTCTTTGAAGTCATTGTATACTACGTTGCAGTAGTCAAAGTGTTGCATTAGTAATCTCCGGAGAAGGATAATTCGCACACTTTTTGGGAGAAAGTTCTTCAACATTCTCAACGAATGTATCAAGAAATACACTTTCTTGTAAATCGAAGTTAACTGATCTTTACAATTAAGATTTTCATCAATAATCACGGTAAAGTTTTTAGTCATTAATGTCAGTTGTACTGTGACTACTCCTAATCGTATGTCAGTCATCAGTGAATGGTTCACATTCAGTAGTAGTTTGCTTGTTCCTATAAAAATTGTTTGAGTTTTATCAAAGTTCAATTTAAGGCTTTATTTCAGATTAAACACTTATTGCAGATAGGTCAATATATTTATTAGTTGTATTGCTGTATTTATTGAAGAACGGTCAGTGGAAGTATATATTTGAAGATCGTCAGCATAAATGTGATATTTAAAGTATGACTATGAAGAAGTGATAAAAACTAATGGCCCTAAAACTGAACCCTGTGGAAAACAGCCTCTACTGGGCGCCATGTTGAGAACGTGTTGCCTATAATACCACTTTGCTGCCGACCATTCAACTATGATATCATCCACTGTATATTGCCTGGCAAGTAATTAAATATCACATGCCATGTTGCTAATATAATATTAAATTTCATTGTATTAAAAGCTTTTAATAAATCTAATAATATTATAAGTGTTAGTTAGCGCTTATCCAAGGCTAGTATAGTATCATCTATGTCATTTATCAACGCGGTACATGTACTATGTCGTGATCTGAATCCTTATTGGTAGGTAGTCAACAAATTGTGTTTGATACTGTGTCGGAACATTTGATGATGCATTAGGAATTCTAGTTTCTTAGAAAAGGACGAAAGTATAATTATAGATCCAAAGTCGTGTAAATATTTTGCTAGTAATTTTCAAGGTACTGGCGTAATAAGTGCAAGTTCACACAGTGAGGCATACTGTCAGGTCATAAGTGAGAAATTAAATAAGATCGTTATTATTGATATAAAATTTCTTAAAATTGTTTGTATTAACAATATTGAAATTTTATCTATACTCTTTACTTTCGATTTTATTCTCATTATTGATGTGTATACCTCACGATTAATCAAATGTGTAAAGTAAAAAGTACTGTCAACATTATAAGCACTATTTTAATTATTTGGATTGGAGGAATAAATGTCGTTTACAGTTTGTATTCTAGCTATATTGTTCGTTAAATTAGGAATTCGAATAGACTCTTCATTGAGTTTATCGGGACTAATATGCATATTATGATTGCTTTTGGGTAGTATATGTCCCAATCCCATCCTCCACAGCTCCCTCCATAATTTTTGGGTGTTGGGATAGTATTTGAGAGTGAAAGGGAAAAGTCCCTTCTAGATTTCCTAATGACCTGGGTACATTTATTAAGCAGACATTTATACTCCTCAAAATATGTGTTGTCTGTGAGGGCTTGGCTTTCGATTCTCGTTTAAATTTTGCATTTGCTTGGTCATGTCTCCTCATCAATAACCTAATGTTTTAGTCATCCAAGGCACAGGTGGTCTACTACACGTCGAGTTTTTTCTGGTGCATATATATCATACAAGTCAAGGATCATATTAGTAAGAGATGTAACATATCCTCAATGTTTAATTTAGTGTTGACCAGATACCAGAGCAAGGATTGAGAGTCAATATTCAGTTTGTCTGTATCTATGGATGTAATGTCACCATATTTTATGACCTTAGGTACGATTTTAGCCATGCGCATTGAGTAGGATAGGTAAATAAGATTATGATGCGACATTCTACGGACCGCGATTTGTCCAGAAGAGATCACTTTATTAGAGTTTCCAGTATATATATATAATCAATCCACGTATGTGAAGTTGCAGCATAACATGTTGCGTCTAAGTAACATGGCGTAATATCGTATGAAAAAAATAAATTCAGTAATTGCGAGGTTTAATTGTTGCTTCTAAGTAAGTCTACGTTAAAATCACCTATTACAATTATATGTTCATATCTGTGCATATGCTCAGTCAAGCCATTCTCAAAGGCAGTAAATTGACCAATTCTAGGTGACCGGTACACTACTAACATAAGCGTATATTGTGTATTGTTTATTTCAACAATAATATATTCAGGTTGTGCTGAGTACAAGCTTTGTGATGCAGATAATACTTTATATTTAATATCATCTCTAATATACATACACACACCTCCACCTCCCTTCATGGTTCTGTCATTTCTAACGAGTTGATAACCACTCACTTATACTAAACTCGAAGGAAGGGACGGTTTAAAAAAGTATGATTCAGAAACAAGAATAGCATGAAAGGACAGAGAATAAAATAAGCTGTCGAATTCGTGGAAATGGCTTAATAAATACTGTGTATTTACTTGGGCCACTTGCAACGATAGTAGCTGACTTTCAAAAACATTTTGAAGCATCATAACTGTTGATGTAGTTGATGAAGAGGGGAGAGAGGGGAGAGATTGGTCCAGGTCACCAACATACATTGAACATAGCTCACTAAAACATATTGTAGTTGGGTTTTCTTGCCCTTGTAAAAAATTATCCGCACACATACAAAAATATAATAATAAACATAATTAAACTTATCATTACCTCTTATCTTGAGACTTGAGTTGAGATTTTTAGCACATATACACATCCACATACACGAATTTTAAAATCAAGCAAATTAATAACACTAATTAAAACACAGAATAATATATATACTACCACACTAAAAACATATAAAACTAGGTAAAAGATAAAAATTACGAAATTGATTTTAGAACTTAGTAAATTAATAATAATGAGTAAAACACATAACAATGTATCAAGTACCACAATAAAAACAAATAAAATGACAAAGAAAGTTAAGAATTTATAAAATAATGTAAAAAAAATATATAAATTGTAGTTTCAGATCATTCACTGTGCCCTGGGTAGCTCTTTTACGCAGTTTAAGTGCAACTTGCGCGTTCAGTCATGACAACAATGCGTTCATCTAAAGTCCATACGTATTTCAAACAAAATTTCTTTATAGCTTTTTGTAGTATTATCATATGTTCTGAAGTTAGGTCTTCCCTTACGACTATTCCTAAACCGGCAAGCAGTCGTTTCACAAGGAAGACCTCACTTCGTTTCCTGTATGAAAAAACTTCACAATGATAGGCCTGGGTTTGCTTCCTAAAATTTTGCCTACTCTGTGACTACGGCCGATATCATCAACAGTCACATTCGGTAGATTGAATTTTTTCTTAATCTTATTTAGCACCAAAGAGTCCGTGTTCTCCGAGGTGTTTTCAGCAATACCAAAAGATCTCAGGTTGTATCGTCTTTGGTATTGTTCCAATTCGACTTTCGAAAGGACAAGTTACGCTTTAGCTGAATATGAACAGCATCTCGTTTCTTAATGTATTCTCTCAGCTACTTGATACTATCCATATTAAAATCAAGTAGATCCTTCAGTTCTCTAACTACTGCATGGGTCACTGATTCAGTGATAGTATCCACGAGAGTATTTAATACATCCTTCCATTGTGGTGCTTCCTTGACCCGCTCTTGCACTAAGCTAGCAAGTTGGATGCTGTCGAAGTTTGTCTTCTTGGCCATGTTGTATCAGCGAATATGAACCAAATATATTCAATTAGTTCTTCAATAGTAAACAAAGAATCATTCAAAACCAGAAAATAAATCCAAGCTAGAATTAATTATGTTAGACTTTAAGTGTGTTTAGTGTATTAAACTGCTTTCAACACCTGCTTCAATAAAGAATAATAGCACGAGCAAAAGGCGAACCGTAAATCACAATTTGCCATCACTCCGAAGAACGTTCAGCCTGAGTTTCCCAGCGTATGTGTACCTCGTGGAGTTGGCCTGGCCTGCTTTTCCAGAAGGTACTAATGTACTAGATACCAATCGCTTACTATGTAGTGAATATGGGGACTCACCTCCTTCTCATTCACGTCTACTCAGAGACATTGACAGAGACTTATCTGCCTTTGGGGTAAAACCTCCGGACATTGGTCATGGGCTACCATGAGGAGGCATACTACCAGAATTTTCAGACTAGGAACATTTCCCAGGCAGAGATGTGAAGCCTTTTGTCTGGACCGAGTTATAGCGGTCGCTATGAGTTAGAGCTCTACTCCATCCCATGAGCTTCCAACCATACCCCCACATGATCTGGACATCATCCACTGTGTATCCATTGGTATTCCCGTTTTTGATCTATACACTATTCCACGATTATCATTTCTTTATTTTGAGACTATTGTAAGCTTACATTTGCGATGGAGTAGGTCTTTGTAAAGCTTTCCACATCTTACCCAAAATATGGGTTAAATAACCAGCCTGCGAGGGAGCCAAACTATGTATTATGTGTTCAAAATGTACATAAAAGGTTGGCTTTGGAGATACCTCTGTGGCTGGTGTCTGCTGTTATTCTAGTGTGTATGTGTGTAGAATGTATATATTGATTATACAAATAAATAATTCTTAAATAGAAAAAATGGAAGACAATTCTTACATTTCACATAAGAACATAACAGTGGACGAGAAGAATATTATGTGATAGCCATTCAAGTATTCACAGAGAAATAAACACTCTTACTCGAGAGATCAACAAGGGTAGTAGAGGGAGTCTCATGAATTACTTAACATTTGAAAAAATATTACTTCTGACCAATTCAATAGTGTTGTGAAATTAACAACTATCCCTGCTGAATATAATAAGAAAATATATTTCCGTGCTGCGACTGTGGTTTAGGGAGAATTGTGCCCACACAGCCTTCTCTATTTCACCTAAATAATTTTAACATGGTCATGTGGACGCACTTTTCTCACGTTCCTCACGACCTTATTATTATCACCAAAGTAGATCAGTTCATCGCATCCTTTTGTTTAGGAGGGTGAGTATTTCAAATCGATTCATCGCACATAATGAAGTCTTGAAGAGGTCAAAGTACATTGATTTAGGTTAGGTTTTTCACTGAAATAAAGATTAGTATGTATTTGTAAGCATTTGATGTGAGCGTATACATTGAAGTCACCAAACTAATTATTGACGACCTTTTACTCAATTTTTTTAAATATAAGCTAGACTCTTCAAACACTTGGTTAGGTCGTTGAGCGTATTTGTTTTGTAAGTGTGTAAAACAGTGTGTGGGGCGCACTCCCCCCCCCCCNCCCCCCCCTAATGGTGTGATGAGGAGGGCGCAATTTTCTTCTTTTTTTTTCTGGAAAGGCGCAGTTTACTGGGCACAATCTTCCCTAATCCACCACTGGAGTTCATAACTACTAGAGGAAGAGAAGTTAAATCATCTCTGAATTTCAGAATTCTGCAACATTTTATCAACTTCTGTCTATGAAATAGAGAAATAGAGCGATTACTCTTTTTAGAGGACTGATGAATTATTCAGTTGAAACACAAAAACAAAAGAGAGACAAACCCACAATGATTCTCAACTATAATGCAACCAAGTCAATAGTTGACAATATAGGGAAGTTGATGCAGATAGCTGGTATGGAAAAACTAATTACAATAATGTGGCGAATGGTATTGCTCTCCATTATTTTTACACCCATTAATGTTTCCGGCCTATGACGGGTACATTTTTTAACCAAGAGATACATTTTTAACTATCGGCTTGCTAGGTCTGTCGTAGCTTCATATGCCCTATAATCTATCTTAGGACTAGGACAGGTACAAAATCCAAGCCCTGGGCAATAATTTAACACTTTGAAAGAGTAAATTCCCATTTAAGCAATGGTATATTTTACGGCCATGATGGGAATAGAACCCAGGTGTTTAGCTTAGTAAACAGATACGCTACAGACTGAGCTAAGATGTCGGATTTGTTATTGCTCCCTATAATATGTTTAAATAAATGCCCTGAATGCTTTAGTTATTTTAATACATCTGGAACAAATTGTAAATGCAAGACAAATTTTAAGCAAAGGGTATTTCTAACGGAACTGAGTAGAGCTACACGCATATAAAACAGAAAAATGATCCTATATCTAGACAACCACAGAAGTTGAAAGATCCGCAAAGCGTGTAGAATGTTTATAATGGGATCGATTATCAGATAAAATGCATACTGATTAATGGATAATTTTTAGTGTTTTATTTAAAAAGTTATTAATTTCATTAAAGGTTGTGATAGAGAATAAAAAATTATGTTACATGTATTTAAAAAGGAACTATTTGTAGCTATAGAAGCTATTATCAATATTTTTTCCAAACTTTAAAAAAATAATAATGTCAACTAGAATTTATATTCAAAATAACAATATTTAGCACCACGTCTTACTACCTGTTTGGGCTATATGATTATATACTATATTCGCTAATAGTTTTAGGTATTAAGAGGGTGTAACCACATTTCAATGGAGAACAAGAGAGAGAGAGAGAGTTTAAAAATGAGGTGGCCCAATGACAAATAATTTTATAGTAATAGAAATTAATAAAATTAATAAAAATGAAGACTATACCAATAAGAGTAAATTTAATAAATAAAGCCCACCTGTGGAAAGAGAAAAATGTGGGGATAATCCAAAGCACTAAGGTGACATCTTCTTCTTCTCTTCTGTCTTCTATTATAGATAATATAATAATAATAATTACTATAATAGAAGTAGGCATACACATATATAAACACAAATAGAGTATTATTTTGGTATTGATACTTATTACTCTTACTATTTTATTTTTCCTTTCCCTTTATTTTATAAATTTCCATTATTATAAAATGGAGAAAGAAAGAGCGTTGATAACTATTTTGGAAGCCGCACCCCCTCCCCAGTACACCCAACCGAGATTCGAACCTCTATCTCTCCATCATCGGTGGTCTAAACTACCGTGAGAGTAGTACATTAGACTATGCGGCCTCCGAAGCGGGTAACCAAACTAACTAGATCACACAATGTTCGCCAGTGATTCCAATGATATTCACTGACAAAAAATCTCCTGGTAGTATGATTACGAATATGAACGTTCTAAATAGAAAATACCTTATATTTGTATTATTTGAGGATTTAAGAAGGCGGGAGAGCTCCACTTTAGAAAGTTCACGGAATAGCTCTAAGATGCCGTTTTCCTATCTTGAATGAGGGGGGGGG
>CABEEJ010004522.1:49739-62904 GCA_901482245.1 Timema douglasi
TATAAATATGTCAGATGTAGAATCTTTACGTAATATTCAAAATGTCAAGTTTAGAATATTTACAGAATATTTGAAGTATAAATATGTCACATGTAGGATCTTTACGTAATATTCAAAATGTCAAGTTTAGAATCTTTACAGAAAATTTAAAGTATAAATATGTCATGTGTTTTAGGACTTAGGAGGTATCAAATGCAGAATCTTCGCATAAAGTTTATATTGTAAACATGGTTAATCGTTAAGACTCCGAAAATATTCCAAGAATACCGAACATAATATCCGTTTGTCTTACTTTAAATTATATATTTTATAGATCACTTGGACTTAGTGAGAATACTGAAGTTCGAACCTTTTGTTGCGAATATGTCTTATTTTTGTTGGACTTAACATTTTCTAGCGTCAGTGTGGAGGTCATGAACTATGCTAGTCTTGGAATATTTAAAACTTACCTTCAGTCAAATTTAACAGACGAATGTTTATCTAAATTGCCCGTCAGGCAAATGGGAGTTTTCCATGTTGTCAACACAGAGTAACAAGTAATAGTATCATTGACTCCTTTTTACCTTTTGGCCTATATGGCAAAACTTTAATGTTATTACTCGGAAGGAGTAAGTTTGTTTTGTACGACCAGATTTTGTATGTTAATATTTTCCATAATTTAACTCATTGGCCTTGCGGGCCTGTAGAGTCCATTGTTCCTTTTTTTTTATATAATGTCGTATACTAATAGCTTCACTAAATAGTATACTATTCCGATTATACAAATAACTCATTTTCTATTTTATGTATTCTGTTCAAATTTATTAGTCAATATCAATAAAACTACACAATGTTATTTTTGACATATTTCTTCATAATTTAGTTTGCTGCTTAGGTCATCCTTTTTGGTGTTCAAAACACTAATGTATTTGGAGTACGAGTTCAAGGACATAATAAGTAAACTGGCATTGTTTACTTTTCTCTTGCATTTCTCACCGCCCTCTGCAAATTTACTACATTTATTATTTTGGTTTATTTTTTTTTATTGTGCGCCAGCCTTATTCTTCGAGGAAGAGTAAGGGCGGCGGTACACCTGCATATGGCACGAAGATAGAAGAGATACATATTCGACCTTCATTGATCAAGTGTAGAAGTTGGCCGGCATCACGCCTCACCGGCTTGAGTGAATACCATAGCCGGGACAGGAGAAATACATTCAATGCTCCTGAGAAGGTCTGTTGTCAGCTTCAACAAGAATCCGCAAGTTTTGGTGGTAACATGTTGGGAATAATTAATTCTAACCACCAAAATCTTGATTTATGACTTTATTGGTTCAGAACTTTAATAACAAGGTAGGGTTTATTGTCATATCTTCTTTAAAAAGAAATAGAAAGGAACGTACTCTTTTTATTTCGTGTTATTAATCGACCTTTGTTCAATTGACCTTTCAAGATCTGAATAAAATCTACAGCCTCAGTTTTTACAAGGAATAACATTATTTATTAACTGTAATTATACTTCGTAATATAATCTGCTTTTGATTTTAATAAATAGTATCAATACCAAGAATTAACAAAAAAGTAAAAGGTTATAAATGCTTAGCACATTATATATATATATATATATATATATATATTTGTATTTTATAAAAGTTTCTTCATAACTTCTATGCTGGCGGACGGGGTTCGATCCTCGGTCCCGGCAAAGATTTATCTGATTACCAAACCCTTCCTTCACCTCTGACAAGTCATCTTGTGAATGTGAGGAATGCCAGGCCTCCACCGTGGTTCGGATTCCACGTTAAACTGTAGGTCCTCCATTTCATCTCACAATCACCTTACCATTACACATTAGCGTAAGTGCGTATAACCCGAACGGGTAGTAAGACGCGGTGCTAATAATAATAATATATAACTTTTTCTGGAAGCAATGATTGCGTATATGTTCCTAGCTAATTTGACAGTTGTTACAGTGTCATTTAATAAATAATAACTCCCTAAGATATTCAAATGAAACCTTACTTTATTTATTCATGATAATCATCAACACTTACTCTCGTGTGCGGAAGGTAAGCTGTAGAAAGTGAGCAGAGAATTGGGTGTGTAGGGAAAGTAAAGCATTGGCAGTATTGCACATCGTGGGCGTAGGCTTAAAGGTGTAATTTCAGGGCGTTACTGACTCATCGTAATTGGGTGATTAGATTTGAAGAATCCTATGAGGATAAAAATCACTTATGTGACACTACATTAACGCTACACTATCGAATTAAAGTAATATTAGTTCAACAGGCCATAAGGTTGATATATGTACCACAATCTACTAATCATCGTGACTATCTGAATTTTTACCCTAATGAGAAAGGTGGCTTACACTGTGTTAATTTATAAACATTTCTGTATACCCCATTGAGAGGTTGAAGTTTAATTTCCAATGATTACTAAGAGGTTGTCCATCTCACCCCACTTAGGTAAGTAGTATGGCTTGAACTAAAAGTTACTTTGAATTGTGGTGCATTTAACTGTATTCTTACTTTTAAAAAAAACATGTTACCATATTTTAAATAAGTGGTACGGTGCACCACACATACTTTCTTTCTCTTTAATTTTAGAATAGAAACATTAACTAAAGACTAGTAAAATATAAGAATAAAATCATTTACATTGTTACCGAAACACCCCACCAAAGAGCTAAGTTAAATGTAATACAATACACTGTTACATAAACATTGAGAAAAGAAGAGAATTTATGTCCACTAAAGAGAATAATCAATTTCATATTTCAAAGTATTTCATAAAAATATATATGGTTGCTTATAACTCATAAACTATAGGTTTGATAAAAATACGTACGAGATTAAAATATCTTTAATTTTTAATAGTATTACAACTTTTAAATGATAAGTTATTTAATATCTTAATTCTGCCTTTATTTGTGTGGAAAAACAGGTGTGTAAATATTTGTAGGAAATACATTTTAAGTACATCCAGCCAGGATTTCAACCCTGACCTCATCACCGTCAATATAATATATTGTAAGAGTAGCAACTTATATTGTGCGAGCACTGATTCTGGCGCGATTGTTGAATGACATACTATGAAGGCAGAGACTGATAGAAATAATTATGTAGCTTAGAGCTATATCGAAACAAAGGTTTTATTTTACGTTTCTTTTTTGCCGAATCGTGATTGCAAGTACCTACTGAATTACCTCAATTGTGAGGTGTGGGAAAAGTATCTGGTAGAGAGATGTTTTAGGGGATTCAAATAGCCAGGCCTAGTAAAAATAAATATGAATACCCATGAGTTACCATACATATATAATATGTGTACAATTATTGTTTATGTGTATTCTATCTAAGAATATAATAAATATCAAATTGTACAATCATTTGTTATCCATAAGTTCTTATAGATCCTTAATTATAAATTGTCACAGTATTAAATATGGCTTAAACGTTTGATCATGACCTTTTCGGCTCTTGATTGCTATATTTGAACAGTTTTTAACTATAAGTCCAGAATATACGTATTTAACTACACCAGAAGGTAAGGGAATAGAAAGGTTTAGTTTATAGGAAATGCAGCCTCACTTGCGTCAAGGTGGTTGGAAACCATTTAGGAAAAGATTCATCTATACACATAGCTAATATTTGAATCACCCCATTCCCTGTCACAGGTAAATCAGAGTGATTGCCATGAAATTCAGTCCACATGTATAACAGTGTAGGTCCTTTGGCTGGTATGGTGTAAAACTTTAGTGTATTTTCATTTTGTATGGTAATTTACAAGCAAAACTACACTTAAAATAATACGTTTTAGATTTTATGGTAAATAGGTAGCTAATTTAATACAAACAATTTTATATTGAAAAATCATTCTAAAAAATTCAACTCTGCCGTGTATTTTAAGATCCACTTTGGTGGTAGAATGCTCTAAGGTGTCATACTCACAGTAGACTGGTGCGCGCCGAAGAAGGGGGATAATTGATATTTTATTCTCGGTTGGATAGTTTTTTCCTGCTTGGTTTTTCACTCTCCCTCCACGTGAATGTGGGTACACTTACTCTAAATTCAAACTTACTCTCCCCTCAAGTTTAGTGTAATTAGTTAATAAACGTATTACCTGAACGGGTAGTGAGATTCAATGAGAATGTATAGAATTTTATGTTTCATATGTAAGATTATATATAGACACCCAATTTTAATTACATACATAAGTGAAAACTTGGCGTATCCTGATAGTGACTTATATTTTATTTTATATATTAGTAATAAAAAAAATATTTCGGGGTTACACATATTTATCATTTTAATCAGGTCGCTTATTTTCCATAAATAAAACAAATAAGCCGTTGGTGTTCATAAATATATGGTATTTAAATTACAAATGATATGGACTACCTTTTCTGACAATAATAAGAGCCGCTATAGCATAAAGCACAATGTAAAAATAATATAAAATGGCACCAGTTGAAGAAATGTATCTGATTGGCTGAGCTTGTGAAGACACTCAGTACACATGCAATTGCGTTACATACACAAAGCTATATGAAAGACAATCTATGTTTATAATAAATTGGGTTACATTTTGGAAATTTAAATAATAGATTAAACCTTAAAATCCACACCAATGTGTTGTTATAATTATCACTCTACTATTTTAACACCACGTTTTACTACCCGTTCGGGTTGTACGTTTGTTTATGAAATACTTACATAATTATTTTAGGGATTAGGTAATTTATATTTAGTTGAAGTTTACCCGAATATACATAGAGATGAAGTGGAAAACAATTCAGGAAAAATTCTCCTCAGCATGCCCTACCGAGATTTGAAGGTCAATATCCCCGTCATTGGCAGTCTGGTCTACTAAGACCCACCTCAAGAATAGTTAATAAGGCGATAGTTTAGTGTTGAGCTAGACTGCCGAGGATGGAAAGATAGAGGTTCGAATCTCGCTCAGGTGAACTGGGGTGTTTTTCCAACCCCCTCCAAGCAAATGCGGGTTCACTCCCTTTATATTTAACCTTCCTTATACATCAGCGTAATTAGTACTTAAGCGTATAACCCAAACGGGCAGTAAGACGTAGTGCTATACTATTATTATTATTATTATTATTATTAATCTACTGCGAGAGTAGCACTTTAAGCCATGAGGCCACTGAAACGGGTACCACTCCAATTATTTAATAAAATATATATTATGCTATTTTAGTATTAACATAAAACTTGGGTGTACTAAGCGACATAAACAATGACATAATCAAATTCCTACACGTGGTGCTACTTTTTTATTCTATTTATGTTGATATAGCATATTGTGTTACTCTTCAGTGAATGTAACAAACTATTACGTGAAAGGTTCTCCGATCAATATGACTGAAAGGAAGTGTTTTATCACTCTAAGCCTTGGCAACTAAAGCCACGTCACGCTGTGCATAGTCACTTCAAACAAATTGAATGGATTCTAGTTCCCTGATACCATGGTTTAAGCCCTAAGGCAGCGTTTACCAACCACTGTGCCGCCAGGGGTCAGCACTCAGCAGGTGGGCCGCGGGAGTTTTGGGGAAAATTAAAAATGAAGCGTAAACCTTTTTAGGAAAAAGAATCGTAGAGGTATATTTTAGAGAGGGAGGTTTGGTATAAAGGGAAGCATTTTTGGTAGGCCAACTGGGAAAGATCATAGGATTTCTTTTATAAATTACTTAATTTTCAATGATATCTCATTTAATTATTTGGGTTAGTAATAAAATGAAAATAATTTTAAAAACAAACTTTTTTAAATCCATTATTATTAAAAAAACTAACACAATAATTAGAATTTTAGTTATTTATAATTACTACACAATATTAATACTGGTGTTTTTTAAAAAAAAGATAAACTATCTTCATAAGAAAACTGCATTTACAATTATTTTAATCTCTTGTTAAATTGCATCTTACTATACGTTTGGTCTATACACTCATGTTTTAATTACACTAGTGATTTTAGGATAAAGGAAGGTTATATTTGGATGAAGTGTGATCACATTTTCCTGGAAGAAGTACACAGACATGAAAAAAACAACACTTTCAGTACACCCGACTGATATTCGAACCTTGATCTCCCCATTATCGTCTGTCTAGTTTACTGTGAGAGTAATGTCTTAGACCATGCTTCCATCGTAGCGGGTGTGTTGTTAGTTGAATAAAGTTGAGTATTGTTGATATAAGGATTTTTTTCTCGCAATAGACTGGATTTCCTATGATGGAGAGATTGGGGCTTAAATGACTGTAGAGTGTACACATAGAATCTTATTATTCCTCCCCATGAAAGCGCTTACAATACATATTCTTTAATTCAACCTTAACCGTGGCTACCCCATCAGTGTAGATTTTTGGAAAGACTGATCGGGAAGTAAAACCGAGAGCAAATAAAAATGATTTAAGCACCTATAATAGTAATTTACAAAAATAATATCTTTGTTATTTAATCAGTCATAATATGTGCACACGTATAGTTTTCATTGTACTATTGGCAGGATAAAGACCTACAGCGTCGAGGGTGGCTGCGTTGTATGACAGCTCGCGATCTTAAAAATTGATCCAACATAATGTGGATTTGTCATGTTGCTCATTACACAACACTTCTCATCTCGAAACCTCTGAGGATATTATTCTAGAAAGAACCTCCTTGCCTACCTTGTTACTATGGTACTTCAGATCTGCCCCCCGGTGACTGGATGAAACCAACAATAAGAAAGATTCATAGAACAAAAACTAAAATTTAGACAGGTAAACATGTATAAGGAAAACATTATGAGAAATAAAAATATATTTTTTATGAAGATTCTTTTCATTTATATAGTTTTTGTTTTGCATTAGAAATAACCTGCCTGAGGTGCATCAGGTCAAGAGCATTTATTTTAAACTAACAATAGGATAATTATTTAAAAATCATAAAATATTGATGGGATAGTATAATATTTGTTGAAAAAATGTTCTTCTAAGTATCTAATAGAATAGGGTTTCTCGTTTTTATTCTTAGGAATACATTTTTTCACTCAAATACAAAATTTATTGTAAGTTAAATATTTTAAGTTATATATAATTTAATGACACTAAGTTCTTATACAATTAATGTAGAAAAGTTAGGTGGTTCAAAATGGTTGAAATATGTTAGCTATTGTGTTGAGAAGGTTAAAATAATTTTTATAATATAGACTATGTGTGTTAAAAATATCAGATAAAATACATTTGACTAGCTAATATAAGTTCTTTCTGGATAATTTAAGAAAGTTGTTGGCTATGGATGGCTAATGCTTTGATTGGATTTAGCTTGTATTTTAAACTAGATCAGTATAATCCATTGAAAATGTCCTTAGCAGCTCCTTGTAGAAATTTTGTTTGGCCAAGAAAATCTTTTTTCTTTAATATAAATATTGAATAATTCCCTTCACTAAAACCTCCAGTTAAGCACTGCACACTGAGCTAAATTTTAATGTGGCCCTTTGCCACTTAGCCCACATTTAAGTTTATTTATTGATATAATTTAAGTTGAGAAACGTAACTTGGCATCTTAGTCCAATGGACACCGAAAGTATATTTAAAAAAATCCTTGATCATCCAAAATTGTTCCAATTATCTTACTTCCAGAATAATTTGAAAATATTTCATAAACGAGAGTAAAAATGGAGAAAATCAGGTGAAAAAATAAGTCATAAAACGGTTTTTGTTGAAACTGATTAAACGAAATAAATTAATAGAAAATAGTAATAGAAGAAAGTAAAGCTTTGGAATTATAAAAACAGAATGAGAATAAGAAAACTCATAAAATGAGAGATTCCAGTTTTAAAACTAACACCTTTAAAAACGACAACAAACTTTATTTTCTCTTTCCTTTGAACCCGTTTCTCCAACGAGCTTAATGCTAGTTGACATGGTATTATTTGACTAATTCAAGTAAATTAATTTGGCTGCACGTGCACAACTTGCACCGTGTAGACAGACAAGCAAGCTACTAACATGTAAGTCCACTTGCAACTGAAAGAAATAGGTCACCTTCCAACTTTACTAATGCAAGTAGACATTTAAAATGGCGGCAACTAAACAATTGTGTGTGCAGAGGACACTTACTTGTGGAATGTTATGAAAATAATGATTTTTTGTGGAATTTAAAACACTATATTTATAAAGACAAGAATGCGAGAGATATAGCACTAGAGAATATTTGTAAAGTGATATCAGGCGTACATATTCTCAAGAAGTGTCCAAAATAAAATGTTATGTAAATTTTGAAAATGTGCCTTGTGAGAGATATTATTTAATATCGGTAAACAAATGTTTTAGATAGTTTTATCAAACTATTATTTCATACCAATCAATGTGGCAGGTGTGATTTTTTTTATATACAATCAAAAATAATTAAACATTGTAGTACCGTGATTAGTTCCAACAACAAAATATTCGTGTTATCGGCAAGTGCAAATTGAATGGCCGGCAGTTTTCACTCGAAGTCACCGGCACACTTTTCAATTTCCGTATTTTACACTTTAACGAATTTTTATAAGTTTTAATAAATAATTTTCAGCCTATACACTTCTAACACTTTGTAGTATTGCTTTGGAAACTTGAGTAGATACAAAACATAATATTATTGTCTCATAGCAAACCAGGTAGTGTATAGCCAAACCAATCTACAAATCAATTTATTATTATTAGAAAAAATATTAGGCCTAGCTAGTATTTAACAAGATATTTTTTTAATTATTATTCCAATATTTAAAACAGGGTTGAAAAAACTTGGGTGAGGCCTATTTTCAAAAAATGCCAAACCGATTTTGGTTGTATTGGGATTTATTTGAGTTTAGTTTTATAAAGTCAAAAATGTGTGTCAACACAACTAGAATGTTAGTAAGCTAATACTAGTAAACTTGAATTAGTCCACTAACAACGTGTCAACTGGCCTTTGGCCCAAATCCCGCTAGGTTAAGTCTTCCTAAATTATCCAAAATTAGTGCGAGCAGCATTAGGATCACATCATAACTTCTCACCATATCGACGGATAGAAGATAAAAGGTCGTAAGCTTCATTTTAAAATATTTACAGAAAATAAAATGTATTATTATTATTATTATCATTATTATTATTAGCACCGTGATTTACTAACCGTTCGGGTTATAAGCAAGTAAAAATTTTGTTTTCTTACGAGACAAATTATATATGAGTAAATTGTTATGTTTATTTGAAAGGTTGCATTTTATGTTATTTTGTGGTTAAAATAACTAACCAAGAATTAATATTACTATTAAATATACTGTAAAAACTAAAAATTTGAGGGTTAACGTATTTGACTTTGGAGAACTCTGAAGGAATATGAAATTGTAAGCCTCATTAATAATTATTAACATACCATAGTATATTACTATCATAGCTTTAATCCATTATTTGCTCCTGCAGTATAACACACATTTTTATTTAACAAATTGAAGAGAATTACTACTGGCCTACAGCTTATAATTTGTTAGAAAACTTATAAAATGTCAATATTTAGAATACAGTTATAAATAAGAAGGGAAAAATAACCCTCAAGAACATAGGCCTGCATAGGCTATAAATTAACTGTATCTTACAAAATTAGAAGAATAAATGATTAAACAAGTAACTAAAATACCTTGACTTGACTTAAGAATGCATTGAAAACAAAATATTAAATTTAATCCACTTCACCATCTCCATCTGTTTCATTTGACAATCTTAAATGTTATTTTTCTTTGCAAGAGTCCTATATGCATGGTGTTAGCGTTTTGGGATAATTCCTTTTGAACACAAATTAATCAAATCTTAGTACTTTGCAACTGAAATGGGTTGATGGTTTGAATATAAAACTTCCCTCAACGGACAATCTTTTATTTTTCCTGAAACTTTAAATGAATGGGCATTTTCGGTTAATCAAAACTATCATAAAGTCCTACCACAACATTACACTTATATATGGTAAGTCTACATATTTTAAGTATTTTGATTTTTGCACATTCTTCACTTTTGGCTTTTGTATCCGGTTAAACTAATTCTTGGTATTCTTTCCAGTTATAAAATGAATTGTAAGAAAGAATATCAATATTGTAAGGCATTGGTAATATTCTACTGTTGGTAAATATTGTTGCCCATTATGATGGAACCCAAATCAATTTGTTCCTGTAAATTGACTCAATACACGCATGCATTAAATCCACAGGCATGTAAGTGTGTCCAGGAATGATGTAGTTTAAGGTAATTTGCTTTATACTTTCCGAATGTCTTATAAAATAATACAACATAGTCCGAAGCTGCCAGTTCTTATTTTGTCCTGGACAGCTGTCACAATGCAAAGTGACATTCTTCACTTTGTGCCTACTTTCAACTATGGTCAGGAACTTGTAAAAATAATGCAAACTTAATCTGACCCCCATTTCCGATCGCTCTCCTCCCATTGGTAGCAAAATCCATCTCTAGTTACACTTTCTTACAGAGTAGAATTATAAAGAGCATATTTACGACTATAGTTTAAAAGCATATTTTTTGTCCAAAATGGGTATTTAGTACCTTCTGAAGATCAAATGATACACACAAAAAAGGTTCATCATTTTATCATGCGTTTGGTCCTTCTCAAATGTTTTTTTATATAAATCTTTTTTCGGTTAAATGCTTTTCATGGTAAGGGTCAGGAGTATCATGTTGTTTATTTTTGAAATTTTCACATTTTAAGCACTTGTTTTTCTTCGAGAAGTGAATACTAGTATTAAACTCTTTATTAAACATTTCTCGAAATACATCTTCTTTCACTGGATCTAATTTTTCTTTTTACAATCAGTAACATATATTCTGCATATATTGGCTAAATTTTTAAACCGCACCGGTAAATAGAGTTTGTTTATATTTTGGCGACAACAGTGTGAGGGTACAGCTGGAAGAGATTTTATAAATGTGTCAACAATTTCCCTTTTTTCCTAAGAAGTCTTATTTGGAGGCTTTTTCCTACCCCTCATGTCTAGTTTAGGTGTGTGTATTTTCGTTTTGTTGTCAAATGAATTCTGCAGAATACTTCGACTAATATCAAATGTCTTTATTAAAAATTGCTTGTAGACTTTAAATTTGTCACCTCCTTTGGACAAATAATAACTAAACGATCTACCTCTTGTAATTTCACTGTGTTTTGTGTGTGTATATATATATTCTGCAGAAGCGAATATATATATATATATATATATATTCGTTTCTTTTCGTTTTCTTCCATGCAAGATAATACAAAAACTTTTTTACCTTCAAAATTTAATTTGTAATATAATTCAAAGATTTGTTGCTTCTCTTCACCTAAATTTCTTGTATAGTTGTTCTGACACTCCCATGGACACATGGGTCTGGCTGTAGTTTTTTTTTATGGCATAACTTTATTAGTTTTACTTATATAAGTCTCCCCTTTTTGCTTCTTTTCCTTTAGAATACAAGATTTAGACACATTTTTTTCCTTCGTTCTCCTTTTTCATCAACACTATCATCTTTTGTTTCATTTTCCCCGATAACTGATAGATTTTCTACACGGTTTTCATTAGATCTGGTAGCATTTTCAACAATGACGTCTGAACTATTTTCAGTATTGCAGGTTACATTTTCATTCTCATCATTCCCATAAATTTCTTTAGAGGCGAAATCTTTGTTTCCTTGTGGTTGAAAGTTTTGTGCACTATGTTCATTTAATGCTAAATTTGTGTCCAAAGTATTATTAAAAGTCCTAATATTGTGTTCACTTAACAAATATTCATCTAAAAGAATAGCGCAGTTTTCTTCAACAATAATTATATTACTATTTAGGTACGGCTTAATCATATTCATTTTCCAATCTATCAACTGCTTTGAGTTGGAAAAAGAACCGCATTCGCTGGTCTACAATGTTTGCTCTGTACAATTATTTACTCTACTAATAGAGTCGCTCACACTTTGTACACTTTAATAATTATTCACTAAATGAAGTGTTTGTTCATCACTGGAGTGAAACTTATTTCTGTACAATTATTTATATTACTTACAGAATCCACAATCCACACTTTGTACATTTTCACCACTATTCACTGACTCCAGTTCTAATTTGAGGATCCTTTTTGATCGTTGAGACATTATGAAATAAATAAAAAACACTTAAACTTTAGTACCACTCAGATCACTTAACAAAGAAAAACTGTAAACTGAAATCCGAAATGCAAAATAGTGATGTTATTAAATCGTGTAACCCTCATAAAACAGCTAACATATCAAGGAACATGGAAGTAAAGAGGCGTAACCTTCACTATATGTGGCGTACGACTAGGCGTGTCTATGAAATATGCATAGGTAGAATGTTGTAAGCCTATTACAGCATGAGTATTACTGCCTTTTACCTTCCTACATCTGTGCTGGATAAGGGTTACCCAAAAAAATAAAGTGCTATATATCTAATAATATTGGTCTGAGCGTTACAGTACTTTACCCACATGTAACTGTAACAAAAACAAAATGAAATACACACAAATCTAGGATTGAAATTTTTTGAAGGTTAAAACCTTAGAGCGCATTGATATAAACAATGAAAAGCGATGTAAATAAACAAAATCGCATAGATTTGACTGGCTCATAATTTCATAGAATGATAGGTAACCTAAACTGTAAATTATATTGTTTGGAAAATACATTTCCAAGCTCTGGAAAGTAGTAAAGTTTTTATGGTTTTGTATAAAATTAAATGTAAAACCATTGAAATTTTATGGTCCTCTTACTAGTTGGCTATTTGCTGGCAGACACCACACTTATCCGATTCAAAACCACTAAATATCGAAATATAAAAATGAATAGAAAAAAAAAGAGTTCCTTTACTTTATTATAGTTTATAACTACATCTCTGTATGGAATAACTGATTACTGACATCCCTGCTCTGAACAAAGCAAATTAGTCTTCTGACATAGTATTAAATAATAAACATTTGTTTAATTGAATAAACAATTTTTGAAAAACATTTTAATAGTGTAATAAGGATCAATTATTATTATTTGTAATAAAATTACATTTTTAGTAAAGTTGTACAAATTGTTTTAATTTAGCATAAAAACATAGATATATCATACTAATATTATAAAGAGGAAAGATTTGATTTTTTGTTTGTTTGTTTGTTTGTTTGAAATGAATAGGCTCCGAAACTA
>CABEEJ010004523.1:0-11860 GCA_901482245.1 Timema douglasi
CATCCTCTTCCACTATCGAGTTAATATCCCACACCGAAAGGAGGGGGTGATTCAATTCTCTGCCTAAAAAAATAGAAGAAGGGGAAAATAATAAATATTGATTTGATTATGATTGGTTTGTATAATTAAGAGGGACTATGGGATATATAACTGAAGCAAGTAATATTTTGAAACCGAAACATCACAACCTTATACCTATTCTATAAAATTAAGTAAAGATTCTGGCAGTACACAAATAAAATATTGATGACAAATTACATCTGTTTCTCAAAGTTTGGGTGCTGGAGTGCCACCAAGTGTAAAATTTGCACACTAGGATACCATCGTGGCCTTGGGAAAAGAGGGGACGGGTTTTTTTCTGAAAGTTATGCGGGAAAATTATTATTGGTGGGCAGTTCTACTTTGCAACTATCAATAGGATACAAGACAAAATTTAATTTATTTAAATTAATTTAATATATATATATTTACATAGAATTATTACGTAATAGTTGTGTGGTTACTTCTATCATTCCAAACTTCATAATTTTTTTTTATAAACAACTGTTTTGTTTTGTTAACTTAAAGTTGGCACATATTTCAATTTCTTATTTGAATTGTGTTTACCAAGAAAAGAAATTCAGCATTATATGGATATTTCATTATTTAATCTTTTGCATTTCAAATTTTTATATTAGATATTAATGTGATAGTCATTAGTTTTACCAAACTTTCGGAAATCCTCCGGGCCACTAAATAGTCTGCCTTGGACCACTAGTGGTCCTATAACCACACTTTTATAAACTTTATTTTAGACAATGCTGAGTAACTAAGTAGTAAGAGGATACTGAGTGGTTTCTCTTTCAGTAAATGGGTTTGAAGGAAAGCTTATGATTTTAGCTTACCATTCTCCTTACTTACACTTAATTTATTTATTGTCTGGTATAACTACTGTTAATATGAGTAGCCAAACGAAGAAAAAAGTTGTAATCGACAATGGCATATTAGAAGTTGCAAATAATAGTTGTAGCATTATAACAAATCAAGTT
Organism: Timema douglasi; assembly: GCA_901482245.1. Lineage (NCBI taxonomy): Eukaryota > Metazoa > Arthropoda > Insecta > Phasmatodea > Timematidae > Timema > Timema douglasi. Next base: position 1,029 of record CABEEJ010004523.1, read on the forward strand.
CAGATTTTTTATCATGCAATTCATGATGAGAGATCGTTTAAAAATAAGTAAGTAAGAGTAAGCCGGGAGTAAGGGTATAGGCCTACTCCATAAATAACCGGACAATCTGGTCGCTAAGCTCGTATTATTATAGATTGTCAATCACAGTTAGGTCAAGATTCGAATCTTGGCTGGGTGGGTGGGGTTTTTTTCCTTACGATTTATCACTACTCGTGCTAATGCTGGTTCATTTACATATAAGGTACCTTTTAAATGACTACCTCTCAGATGATTTATATCCTGAGCGTTAAACTTACTAGTTAAGAAAAGTTGTCAACCTTTTGTGCTAATATTAGATTTTAAAATTAATTGTTTTCCCTTTTTGAAGCTATTTCCTATGTTTTACACTTGAATAATTTTGTGCTTAAAATTATGCAAAATATTATTTCTTATAGTATAAATTTATGATTAATAACGTATTACTTTCCAAACAGTTTCTAAATGTTATATATTCATATAGTAAAGTTTTCCTGATGTATTTTATTTGGTGAAAGTGTGATGTCTATTGCCCTACAAAACTAAGAGTTTAAAGATTTATCAGGGAAATACCAAGAGCACACACATATAGATAATAATTATTTGGAATAATATTGCTAGAAAAACGGAGTGTCTCTCACAGAGTATGTATGACTTGTATGACCAAGATTCGATACCGGATGCAGGGGGAGTATCTCTCTTTACCTCAGCATTTTTTTTTTCTTGTCTTCTTCTTGGGTAAATTCTGGTGCATATCCTTAAAACCAGACCCCTTAATGTATTACCTTAGTTTATTTACCTCAAGCCTACTATCATCTATACAATTAATGGTGTCGGGAATCTCCCTTTAATAGATTTCACTTACTTCCTTTATGATATTTAGAACACTTAAGTACATTGCCGCACTTAACAAAAGTACACCACCTATCCCTATATTGAGCTAGTTCTATCCAGTCCACCTCATTACACTCTATCTCTTTAAAGTCCATTCTATAGTTATCCTCCAATCAAAGCCTAGGTCTTCCCACCTCTGTTTTGGTTTATTAGTTTGTAAGTTTAGCAAAATGACTAATAAAAGCTTTAAATTGTAATTGGGGAGAACAAGGAATTTAGCCTGGAGGAAATGCATCCAAATTCGATGATAGGAAACTCACTGTAAAAATCCCCTTAGGATTCACCCCACTGGAATTTAAATCCCGTTATCTTGGTCAACATTGATGAACAGTAATACGTTTTTAACGCCATATACCTCTAAGATATTAATGTGGGTGTATAAATAGTTTTTTATTTAATGGCATATAGGACCGGGAAGAATACGACATCGAGGTTCGGTCGCCTTATGTGAGTACTATTAGCTGCTCTGGTGGCGCAGAACGTTTCCACACCATAGGAGGTTGTCTACACGTCGTACCTTCAATCCCCGGTCCCGGCACAGATTTATCTGATTACCAAACCCTTCCTTCCCCTCTGACAAGACATCTTGTGAATGTGGGGAATGCCAGGCCTCCACCGTGGTTCGGATTCCACGTTAAACTGTAGGTCATCCATTTCATCTCACTATCACCCTACCATTACACATTAGCGTAAGTGCGTATAACCCGAACGGGTAGTAAGACGCGGTGCTAATAATAATAATAATAATAATAATAATAGTTATCCAATCAATGGTGATCGTTAGGGTCATTCGTCTTATGGGAACATTACCTAAGGTACCAGCCAGGAATCGAACCCAAGACCGCTAGGCTCCAAGCCAGGTGAACTGACCACTATACCATTTTCCCTGTTTTAACCAGTTGACGTGTATTACTAAGGGCCGACCTCCAAATCTTGACTACAGGCCTAAATTAGGATTCGTATCAATAGTCTAATCACTGAATTCAACCAATTGCAATCTCCCGGTATACGAATGCCAAGCGATTCTGGTCAAATGAGAGAGTGGCCAACCTCCAAATTTCGAAGATATATGGCCCTAAGGACCTATATTATAAAGCTCATCCGAATGACCACAGTTATTCCCTCCATAGTGATTTATAACCTCAAGTCTCTTGTCTAGATCAGATTGAGGACACCCCCTCTCCTCCCATTTCAATTCCAGAACCCTATCAACAAACAACTTAAGCACTGCAGATGGCTTAAATATTGACTTAGTTTGCTCTGCAACTTCAGCGCTGACACTTGATTTGATTTCGCTGTGGGATGAAAATGGCATCAAGTGTTTATTTCTCCCTACTCTTTTAGCAGTGTGTGTGGGGGAGTTTAAAAAAATATGCTAAACAGGCAGTTGAAACAAATGTTTCCCTAGGATCAAAGGTGATATTGACAAAACTGGGACCATTACCTGATTGGAAGTTGGCAGTGAATCTCTTGAAGCATTTCCACTGGAACAAGTATAGAGTGAATGAACAAGGTTGGGCTTGAGAATTGTTTAGAGATGAACATATTGGTAATATTATTATGCGTTTTTTTCTATGGTTTTGTTTTAGCTTCTAAATACTAAGTAGTCCGTAGTAGCGCAGATGATAGTTTTCAGAAATGTTTTAGTACAGATGCATGTGTAGAAGAATAGACTATCATCAACAAATTGAAGAGTAGATTCTTTGTATTTTAAACAAAAGTAGAACTAAATATCTTTATTTTCAAAATTTTTGATTGGAATTGTTTTAATTAAATGTATTTTATGAATAAAATAATAATCTATTAAACATGCCAGATTTTTTTTCAAAAGTAAACGCTTACAGTATTTTAATGTATACGTGCACAAATCATTTTCTGAAAGGAATTTTATTTTGTTGGAAAAATAAACTATTCTCAAAACAAGGATGAAAACAAAGAACTTGTAAATTCGTGTTGTATATTCCGTATTAGCTACTTAGCTGGTTATTTAGTGATAGCTATAATCATTATTTAAGTGCAAGTTTACCTGCTGAATTGAGTATGAAAAATCACCCTGGTGTATTAAGCATAACACATAACACATAACGCACCCACTTATTAAACGTCAAGCCATCTACTCGACACTGTTACACATTATTCTACAACTTCGACTTTCCCCGTGACTACCTGGACTGTCTTCGTCTTGGGTTTCTTACACCTCATGGTAAAATATAACTTCTTGATAATGTTGGGCTGACCTGAGAGTGAATCTGAGCCAAGTGAATCCAGTACGTGGTGCCCCATTCTCTAGCATGCTTACAAACATTTTCTGCGTGTTCTGAAATTATCTAATTCTAAGATGTAGCTACTGCAGACTCGAATTTACATGTAAATAGTACCATTTCTGTGTTAAAGACGTGTGTGGTTACATTTTATTCAGTTTTTTTTGTGTAGATTACTAATATGACAATCCGAAAATGGAAATTGGTACCTTTCTCATCTTTTTTGCTAAAATACATTAAAAAACCCACCATGTTTTTCTTTTTTTCCTTACCACCCATAAAAAAATGTACGTACACAATTTTGTTTAGCTATAAATTATCTAAAAAAAAGGTTCAGTTCATTTTTGAGGTTGAACCAACGATAAAAGCCCTAACACGGATCAAACCTGAATAATATCCCGCTATTCCAGGTCTTAAATGCATCACGCAAAGTTAATATGCTTAGAATCCATCAAACTGAATTTTATATTTAGTTATAATATATTAATATGTATTTCCCATTCACAAAACAAAAAATTGTTTGATATCTATTACATCACAAAGTTTATCATCAGTCTTTCCCGTTTTAGTTTTACGGTTGACACAAACAAGTACGGTAAACTCATAAGTTGGTAAGGTTTAATGCATATTTATCTACACATAGCTTATTGATGATACATATCAGCTTTATGGTAACGTTTTCTACAATCACACATATTTATATAATTGTTGTTAAAAAAAACTATGCTAATTTGGAACCAAAAAAGAATTCTAGAAATATCAAGATTTATAACAATTCTTTGTACTGTAAATCAATTTACAGCTTCACTAACATTCTTCTTCAAAATAATCATCTTCGTCATTAACATTGTCATCATCACTATCATTATCTGCGTACTCTTCATACTCTGTATCAATTTATTGTTTATCACACAAGCAGCTGCAGATGTCAGTGCGTGGGAGGTTGACGTCCGAGCACTTGCATGAAACTGGTTGACAGGATTTGCAGTTGTTGCATGATATCATCTCCAGTACTTCCTCAGGAGCGGATTGACTTCCAAGTCACTTAATGGCAATCATTGGAACCGAATTGTAACATTGGGAGTGATCGATAAAAAGGAGTTTAGGCGTGGCATTTATATTTGAAAATTTTCCAGCGTCTTATTTAAAAAATGGTCAAAATTAAGGTGCAATTTGTTAGTCTCAATAATATGTTTAATAAAATAAAATAAATATGTACAGCACAAAAATAATGCATAAAATACTAATACTGCCCCTAACCCAACTAAAATGGAAACATGTTAACAAATGCCAGGCTATCTGTTCACGAGGGGCGAGTGTTACCAACTTAATCACGCTTGCTTACATTTCAGATGACAGCACCTGCCGTTTGATACGCTATAAAACACTGTTCGCAGCGCAACCCTATATATACAAGATAGAACTAGCGCCGTAATATTAAGGTTTTAAAAAGGATGAAATATTGGGGGTTCGGAGTACCCTTGAAAATATTGTTGGGAGTGCTTAATATGCAAAGTATCCCTGTAGTCGGCACCTATGATGGCAATGTAGCCATTGTCCTTATACCATCCATGCTCGTATGGTGTGGGAGCCATCTGAAAGCATGCTAAAGATCTCCCCCATATAGCGGCCTGGTAGTTGGCTCAACTCACCTGGAGGAGTAATGTTGAATGACAAGGAGATAATAACTATGGCAGAATATTGACTCCTTTAGAGCAGTACAAATCATACTGCAGTTTATTTATGTAATCAGTTATTTTCTTGCAGTGCATTTGACACACAAACTTTTTAAAGCTGGCATTTAGAGGCTCATTCACCATACATTATTTTCCAAAGGCTCTGAACGATTCAATGTAGTGTGCTGCAGTGCTCATTAACTTCAATGGCGTGCCCTTTTCTTTTCCGTACAAGGCTAAAACACTGTCACAGCTTGTGAAGCTATGAAATCGTATCAGAGCTTTCGTGAAATCATAATTGTTTCAGCCATATGATAGCTTAGGGTTGTGCTTGCCAACAACATTTTGAAGGGAGACAATCCGATCTTTCCTTTGCTTACCTATTCTCACATAAACTTGGCATTTAACTTCTGGAATGAAATCTAGTAGAATAATTAGGACATTGGTGTCATCAGCATAAACAAAAACTGCAGGGATGTTGCTTTATCCAAAACGCAGCATGTAAGTCTAGCCTTGTTTTGACCTCTTCGTGGCTACAAGCAAGTTCAGTAAACTCTGTTACTTCAACAGACGTTACTTTCCAGCACTTGTCTTTATTATCAATGAACATAAATCTACTCTACAGTTTGCTTTGATAAATGGGTGTGCTCCACAAATCAATAAGAAACTTAATTAGGTTAGCCTTGTTTGAATTAGCTGTAAGGAACTGTGGCTATGACTTAATTTTGAAGCCTCCTTTGATATTTGCATACAACGCAGGTTTGGTATTATCTTGCCGATGAGCTCTCTCAAAGTCTTTAATCGTGTTATTTTTGTACACATCAAAAACTCTATCGATTCTCTTTCCTGGGCCCTGGAGTATCTTTAGGAAGATTGTCTCACCAATAGAAACTGTACAATGTTTTGTGAATATCAGAAATTATTACACATAATCATTATTAATTTCCACATGTTATTCTCGGAAATTCATTTTGGTGGATTTAAAGCAAATTAGCTTTGCGGGATGCATTTAAGACCCAGAGTAGCAGGATATTATTCAGGTTTGACCCTCGTTAGGGTTTTTATCGTTGGCTTAACTTTAAAAATGAACTGAAAATTTTTTGTACATAATTTATAGCAAAACAAATTTTGTACAAACTACTATGTTGATTAAGCGAAAAAATAAAAACAAAAAAGTGCGTTATTTTCAAAGTTTTTTTTATAAAAAAAAAGGCGAGAAAGCTACCAATTTCGAGTTCCGGGTTACCATACTCGTAATCAACACAAACAACTAGAGTGTTAAATTTTCTTCACATTGTGACCTCAGCTGTTCTTAAATATTTGTCAAGGGTCTCCTGGAATTTAATGACAACTTTTTCTCTTAATTTAAAAAATTGATAATCTAATAACGTTATGCTCAATCAAGATAGTCAACAAATGTTTATATCTGCATGTGAATAAAATTAAACTCTATTAGTCTACTGAAGCAATATTTTATTTATTTTGGCCAAAAGAAGCTTTGATTTAAAAAGTGCAAATACACTGCCCTTATTTCACCTTGTCTACACTCCCACCTTAAGGAGTTACTCTCGCCATATACTGGATTGCCAGTGACAGGGAGGTTGAGGTTCAACTACCAGCCGAGTGTACTGAGGGTGGTTTTCCTTCACATTTTTACCTGCTTCATTCACGCAAATGCAGGTACATTTACTCTAAATCAGACCCTCTTCATTAATTCCCCATCAATATTAAAGTATGTACAGCCCGGATAGGTGATGGAAGTAAACTTAGCACCCTCGTTTTCCCGATCACCGTTGACTTTAAGCCCCTCCGACACCACGTGATGACCGTGTTGGGGATAGGAACCCGGGTCAGTGAGAGGGCAGTGACCAGCCACCACTCCTGGACCACGGCCGGGCCTCTAATATGGGACCGAGCGACTCGGCACTTATCATCAACACCTGGTAGTTTGGAAGGGTGTTCGTGGGCTGTAAACTAACTCTTGACGCTCTCCACTATTTCACACCCAGATAATTAACTCATGATTTACTTCACCCACGAAATAAATAAGTCAACGTGTGGAGATAAACACATTTTGGTACAGCTCTCTCTGAGTTATAACTCAATATTCTAGAATGCAATACATCGGCTGAGGGAGGTTCACACGGAAAGGAAATATATAGACCTTTTTTTTTTAGATAGAATGATGAGGGGTTCAAGGTGCATAAAATTATTTTTTTGTTGAAGATAAATGTGCCTTTTTTTTCTGGTGAGGAGTTCAATGGATTGTGTACAATATTGTCTTACTTCGAAAGAGATTGTTCACCATTTTAACTATTGGTATTTTGTTAAATCAATATTAATGATTACTAAATGTATTATCTAGAGTATTTTTTACTTTTTCTCTTGATCCCTTGGAGAGAGAAGTATTGTGATCACACAAAAAATTAACTCATGATTTTGATAATATTGTCGACTTTTTATGACCCCTGGATACACAAAATGTGATTTTAGCGATGACATCTGTCTGTGTGTCTTTATTTCGCCTTAGAGCCTAAACAATTTTACCTATCAAACTAAAACTTGATTTCTAGGGTTTTTATAAGGTTTCACCTAGGAGTTTTTGGATTTAGAGAAATAAAATGAAGAGTAGTTTACTAAAGGGCAAAAAATAGAAAAAATATATTTTCTCGAGATCTGCTCTAATTATTTTGATTACATTTCGTATCAAGTTACTATTTAACATTACTGATAAAATGTACCTTCTCATTTTTTTGTGAAAATGAATATGAGTGTATTTTACATACGTGAGAATTTCCAACTTTGATAATATCTCCACAACAATTATTTCAGATACGAAATAATTTATCAGTGCAAGGTTGTAGTACTATTAAAATTAAAATAAATTATTTGAAAAAATATTTTTATAAAACTAATTGTTTCTGAACTATAAGTAAATTTATAGATTTTTTAATTAAGGTCTTTAAAACATAAATTGATTTCTATGATCTTGGGTGGATGGAGATGTTCCTCTTTAACCTGTTTAAAAAAAAGTGTGCATTATTTAATTTATGCTCTTTGATCGAGTGTTTCTGCAACAATATATATTATTTCGTATCGCAAAAATTACGAGGTTTTAGAAAATATTTATATTTTAAGAGAAAAGAGAAAGTATGTGTGGTGCACCGTGTTGAGATATAAGGCTGTATCAGCCAACAGCAGGAACACACAAAACGATTTCTCCAGTAATAGAAATATTGAGTAAAGAGTACAAGTTCACAAACAAATGATTCATTAATTTAGTTTATTCTCCAGATAAAAATAATTCTATAGTTGGCCTCACATACACGGGTGGGTACGCGTACAAGGGAATAAGACTCGTCTTGTCTGGTTTACCAGTGACGTGAGAGTTGGAGCTAAGTCCCAGTAAAATATACCTTTTTTTGCTTAAATTATTTACCACTCTATTTACAGGCCAACTGGGTACATTTCCTCAAAATTATAATTAGCCCATTAGTGTAAATATGCGAATAGCCAAGAGGAGTAGAAAGAAGTGGTGCACTAAACGTAAACAAATACATGATACGAAACAGTCGGAAATTTATTCGCTAATAGTGTTTTGTAATTTTTTTTTCTCAAAAATTGGTTGTCCATTAAATAATATTTTATTGGGAAAACAATTATGCAGTGTTATTTATAATGTAAAACACTCTTCAGATATTTAAATGAACAAAAACCTCAAACGTGTTTTTGAAAAATGTTGAATTGAAATATCATCAACAAACTATCCTTTATCTAACAGATAAAATTAAAATCATGATTTCACCTTGAGTTATACCAGTATAACATCTAAACATAATTTTTTTTTAACGAAATACATTTAAAAGTTTTGGCTGTAACCCCAAATATAGAGACACATAATTTAAAACTCCTTTTTTTAGTTCGGGGCAGTCACAAATGTCAAGTTACATCACAACCTCGAAGTCAACATATTTCACAATCACAATATTTTCTTTAGCTACGAAGATAGTCCAGCAAAGTATTCTGACCATGATCTAATCCTCAGAGAAGGAAAAGGATCATATCCGGCCGTCTCCATAGTTTGTGGACCCCCATAGAACCATAGATTGTTGGGATGACACAACAGGAAGGGAGAAAATATTGCTCCATTTCCCCTGTTTCACACTTCCCTCCTCCCACCAATCATCGGGATATTCTATGACCGAGAGGACCGGTGATGTATCGCCCCCACACCCGATACAGAATCACAATATCAACCTGAAACAACAGTTGCGGCTAAGGTCGGAAAAATAATGCAAGGAAAATAGTTGTAATTAAAATAAGTAAATAAATAAGGCGATTGTTGGACGTGCCTTTAATTCTCTCTTATGGGGATGGTAAACTCACATCTTAGGAACTTTGTTAAACAGTTTGAATCCCAGTGAAATTAAATATTAATTCAAGTTGTGCGAAAGTAAACTACAAGTAATACGGATGTTTAAAACAGGTGTGGTACCAGGTTCAAAAAAAATTCTCTCTTGAATTGTTCAAACAATATTTATTGATCTCTGCACGTCTCGATGTTGCTCGGGGGACGTTTGCTATCTTCTAAAATGTTTCTTTAGATTTAAGAATGAATAGACTTAAGGTTGACCTCTCTCATTGGACTTAAGGTTAAATTTCTCTTTGGACTTAAACTTGAAAATTCTCGTAAGACTTGAGGTTGACCTTTTACTCTGGACTTGAGGTTGAAATTTACTTAGGACTTAAAATTGAAATTTCTCTTTGGACTTAAGGTTGACATTTCTCGTAGGACATAATATGGTTGAACATTTTCTTTGGACCTAAGGTTGACATTTTACTTTGGATTTAGAGTTTAAATTGATATTTGGACTTAAGGATGGATTTCTTTTATGGTGATAAAGTTGAATAGTAAATTAATGAATATTATACTCAACGGTAAATTGAACAGTTATAAAATATATCTTTTAAGAAAATAAACCATTGCACTAGGTAAATAGTTTACTCCCAGTGAGGTTTTCACTTAGATTTTTCCATCATGTTGGTGGATTTACTCTATTTAACCCTCTTTATCTCAACCATTCTTAAGTTACGCTATTAATATCCTTGATATAGAATTTAACTTAGATATAGGAATGATTTATATTGGGTTAACATTTAATAATCATTTTTCTTATGCTGGAGTGAGTATTTAATGTCAATGAATAAAACTATTTTTTTTTAAATTTTAGTAACTAAGTTTAACACCATAATTATGACTTAATTAAAGAGGTATGAATGAGGAGGGTAGCTTATAAAAATTATAGCCCCACTTTTATGGAGAATAGAGGGAAAAACCACGGTGGTACTTGTTGTAAACCACTTCCAGATTCACCCAGCTGGATTCTATCTTCAACCTGACTTTAAAAAATTAACCTATAAACAAACAGGATGAAGACAGTGAACTCTTAGAAAATTCATCAATATTCCCTTCAAAGAAAAGTTAAAATCTAGGCCTATCTGAAAAATTAAATAAATATCTTATTTTATCCGACAGGAACTCAAGCCCCGAACTCTTGAATTGGATTAAAACATGTTTACGCAGAATCATTCTAGCCTATCTCCACATCATTCTATGGTTGATTATTTTTAATTTTCATCGGGGTGGTATAGATGCTTATAGAAGGTTTTATTACCAGGGATCAAAAATTTAAATCAATTAAAGCATTGGCTCAGTCATGTATAATTCAATTTGGACTCTCTCTTTAATACGATAAATTTCATTCTTATAAAATAATAACAAGCATTAAGTACCATGAAAAAACATTAAAACAGAAATGAGATACGGAAATATTATTCAGTTAGCTCTAATAGTGTAAATTATTTTTAAAAATTATTTTGTTGAGTCCTATGCCATACTTACTCTACAAACACTCATTAATTAATTTTAAAAAATGTATTTAATAACATCAAGTTCATTCTCACGCTTGGTTGAATGACATTTCAC
>CABEEJ010004523.1:11882-55479 GCA_901482245.1 Timema douglasi
AAAAAAAAAAAAAAAAAAACCCAACAGAAAACAAATCTCCTATGAATTTCATTTGCTATTCGTCCACTTGTATCCACCAATCGTTACCACTCTTCACATACACACACTTATTAAAAGCAAAGAGTGGAAATATGTGTTTTGCATACATGATGGCATGAGGAAAACAGAGGCAGGAATCCCGCCATTGTTTGAACGACTGAATACGTAATTTAGGTCTAGCAATAGGTACAGTCTGACAGGAAAAACAATATCACACCTCCCTTATCTACGAATCTCCATATATCATTGCTAATTTGCTATAACGCTGGATTTGAAATGAATTCTTCCACGCACATGGAGATAAAATTGGCATATAGTAATTAAAATTAATTAAATATTCTTTCTCTAAAGATTTATAGTAAATTAAGAGACCATTATTTTTTTCAAACAAATCTAATGTAACTCATGCTTCTAATTTTAATAATAATAATAATAATAATAATAATATTTAGCATCACGTCTTACTAACCGTTTGGGTTATACGATTTAAGTACTAAGTACGCTAATGTATTAGGAATAAGAAAGGGTGAATTATAGGAAGTGAACCCTCATTTGCATGGAGGGAGAGTGGAAAACCATTTATGAAAAACCACCCCCAGTTCACCCGACCGAGATTCGAACCTCGATCTCTTCGTACTCAGCAGTTGAGCTCTACACGACTAGCGCGTTAGCAAACTACGCCACCGAGGCGGGTCTTCCAATTTTACTATAATGATATTCATTTTTGAAAATAAAATTGAATTATGTAATATTATATGATATAGTATATACCTTTAAAAGTGTTTTATAGTGATAAAGATAACATCTGAAACTTATTTATCAAATTGAATTAATATGATAGTAAAGGTAGAATATTTAGCACGTAACACAGCATAAAATTGATCAAAAGTTTGGAATAAAAACATAGTAGCTTTGACTTCGCTAAATGTGAGATCTTGTCACTTATTATTATTATTATTACTAACAGTACATCTTACTACCCGTTCGGGTTATACGCACTTACGTTAATGTATAATGGTAGGGTGATTGTGAGATGAAATGGAGGACCTAGAGTTTAACGTGGGATCCGAACCACGGTGGTGGCCTGGCATTCCTCATATTCACAAGTTGTGATTAATATACGTCTTGTCAGAGGTGAAGGAGGGGTTTGGTAATCAGATAAATTTGTGCCGGGACCGAGGATTGAACCCCAGACCCTAGCACATAAGTCTTACACCTTACTCCTAGACCATCAGGTCACCCATCTTGTCACAATACGACTCCAGAAGATCAGGTAGACAGAAAGGTGAGAAATGAAGTCCTAAGAAGAGTGGGTGAGAAGAAAACAGTTTTGGATGTAATTTTTCGGTGCAAAGCAAACTTTATCGGGCATATCCTTAGGAGGAACTCTCTTCTGTAAAACATTATGGAAGGAAAGATTGAAGAAAAGAGGAACTTAGGAAGAAGGAAGACTCAATACTTGAAAGACTTTAAGGACAGAAGATAATTCTGGGAGCTCAATAAAAAGGCAAAGGACAGGGTGCATTGACGGTCTAAGTGCACTAACAAAAGGAATGGGCCTGTCGTAAGACAGAACACATAATAATAATAATAATAACAGTTACGTTAACAGGATGTTATACTATGTGTATTAGACCAATTTTATAGTGTTATCTAGCCTATAAACAACTTTTAGAGGTACAGAATGCATACCATAATAGTTATTCAGCCTTTTTTTTTAATTTTTCGTTGAAAAAATAAATTTTCTGTTTGTAAAAACTTAATTTATCCACAAAATAATTGTGTTTATAAATGAACTGTGGCTTAGGCCTGTTTCATAAAGTTGCAATTTCGGTTTACACGAGATATTTGTTCTCTGTTGGTTTAATATATATTACATTTTTAAAAACAGGAGGTATAGCCAATATCACCACTGCAGATCCCATGGAGAAAATATTTATATTCTCTCCTTCTTGGTTAAATGTTGCCAAATCTTCTTGCTTTTAGTCATCTTGGAAGGTGGTGTGTTGGGCTAAGAATAAGCCAGTGGCAACATTGACGAACCAACGTTGCCAAATTTCTCTTATAAATTTAAGGTAAGAATGACCATATAAAATCAAGAAAATGACAACGTTCTTTCGCAATAGTAGTTAAACATTTCCCTCAGAAATGATATCCAGTGTAGCTTGAACGGTTCCCATGGCTTTGTCAGGCTATCGATATTTTTTTTCAAGTTTCAGATTTGTATTATAAAGATGTCATGCCCCATAGGCCAAAACTACTATTTATATCCTTAACCGTGTGATGACTACCCTCCCCCTCAGTACCACTCCCCTGTAAAAAAACAATTTTAAGAATTTTGGTGGTAGCTACAACAACTTAAGTATCTAATCAAAATCGATCAGTTTCAGCTTTAAACCAGATCAGGAAGTTTGAGAAAAACTTTGAACAAACATACAGACAAATGTATACCAAATGGCTTTTATTACATATATATTACTTAACAGCCGCTGACAGTGGTCTGATATGCCTTCACAGAAAGTTAATAAGATCTGTTGAGATAAGGTTTGCTTTTCCTACATTGTGGTGTCCTTTATTTTATTTAGGTGATTGAATTCTGGGGCGCCTCTTTAAAAATAACTTTTATCATTATAAAACCTTATATCAAATTACCAAGGTCTCTAATATATAATACCACCCCTACATGTATTGGTAGTTTTGATATGTTAGTTATACACCCACCTATCGCATTTATATTCCTTGAATGATATATGATCTAAGGAACTTAAAACAAATGTACCACACAATTGTACATACTTTGTCATATAGTATATTATTATTAGAAACAAAATTTACAGGAATCTGTTATCAGTAAACTGACCACAAATTATGTTTTATGAAGATTAATATATATTATTTTTTATCATAAAAACACTCCCCAGATATCTATTTTAAACAAAAGCGCCATAGTCATTTTTGAAAATGTTTGAATTTTCAAAAATTAGGCAATTATAAATAAGTCTTAGTTTGAGGATTAAAATAAGAAAAAAATCTCCCTTAAGTAAGTTCATATATATAAACTGATTAACAACTTTGAACTAAATTCATCAAACAATTTCGAATGGGGTCTCAGGTACAGGGATAAAACGTAAACACATACAGAAGTGTAAAATCTAAATTTTTTGTGTTACGGGACTTTAAAAACGCAAAGATTCATTATAATATCGAGGGTGAAAATCTTCACGATTACAAAATGGTCTCTATATGGTAAAGTAAAAGTCAAGTGGTGAATTTGAATAGTCCTATTAAAAGCGAGTGTTCTAGCTAGCTAGTAATGGTACATCCTGACTTCATTCTAAGGTCAAGACCAAACTCAGCATCCACACACAAATTTTACACACGCACCCATGGACATACAAACAAAGGCATCAGTCCTGGCTTTTCTGGTTTGTTGGTGATTGTGAGATCAAGGTTAGAATCTTGCCGAGTGTACCAATGGTGCTTGCTCCTTAACTTAATGGGTTACCACTAGATTTATATGTGAATTTTGGTACATTTATTCTAAATTCTATATCATCCATTCCTACTCTATTAATGTACATACGTGGACAACTCTAATTTAAGTATGTTGTGGTACACGTAAATATGAACAGATTTCCCGGCGGTGACGTCAAACCTGAGATCTTTAGATCAAAAAGCAATACTCTATATTAATAAAATGAAAAGTTTGTGTGCTTGTCATGAGCGTTGATCGATATCTACCACACGCAGAGGTCTTAAACTAAAAATCAGTAGCCGTTGTGTACGAACATGTGCACCTTGAAGCAGGAATTTTAAAATTTGAATTCAATTTCTTAATTCATTAAAAACTGGGTTAGAAGAAATAGAATGAAGAGATTTTTTCCTTCGTTTGTTTGAAGCAAAGACAAATGTCCAGAGTAACCATGCAATGCATTGCGTGTCTACCTTGGGCAATGCCGAGTACTTGTGCTAGTGTTAAATAAAGAAAATACAGCAATCACCAGACTGTACTCGAGTTTCGTGATCGGAGCAGAAGTTTTAAGGAGGAGCAGAAACAATGTTTGTGGAACTGTCTAATTGCAGGGTAATCACCATATCAAGTGAACTCTGCCATGGTAGCTGCACCTTCATTGGAGGTTTTCTTTTCTAAAAAACAATGTGGCGTATGTAGCCCACATACATATGCGTTATATCTATGTTATCAAAATGCGATTATATCAAACAATGGTAATGAAGGATACGTACAAATTAAATACTTCAAACAACTTATTACATGAAGTGAGCGATGCCAAGAGTCCTTCATAAAACAAGACGAATTACATAAAACGGAAGATGTTAAAAGTACATTTTTAATTCAGAGTAACTGCTATAAATTGATTTTTTTTAATATGAGGTATTTAACGTTTACTTCTTAAACGTATGATTATATTCCCGTACGACTTAAAAACTAACCCAAGCAATTTTTTTCACAAGATTAAAGTAAAAAGATTTTTAAATAGTTAAATAGTTTTCTGTAAGGACTGAAAATGGAATAATTTTATAAAAGAATAAAATATGTAATCATTTTTAATGTACTATTTTGATACGAAATAAATAAATCTCACAATTATAGTAAATAAATCTTAATTTTGTTAGCTTACTTTATTAGTTAACTTTAAGATATATGATTACTTCTCTTTAAAAAAAAACACTTGCTAGCTGAGGATCACATCATATAGTAAAAATGTTCTTTCTATAGGGTGTATACATATTTAGGCATTTTTATTTCAGAACGCGATTCCTTTAGCCAAATAAACTGAAAATATAACACAACAAATATAGTCAGATCATTAGTTTGGGAGACAGGTAATACCATCGAGAGGACGATATATGCTATACATCAATCTCACAACCAGACCCAATGAAAAGCATGTTCGCAGGTACTACTACGAATATTGGTGATATCTTAGATAAACTGTACGCTGCTTGTACGGGCGTAGTTACTCGCTCGATTCACTTCATACACAAGCTATACTTGTTATATGGTAATTAAACTAAAGTACTAGGGATAGTGAATGTTGAATTTAGATAGATTGTACCTGCATTACTGAGGAGAGAGTGTGTAAAATTATTTGAGGAAAAATACCCCTGTACACTCGACATTCGAGCCGTGATCTCCCCGTCATCGGCAGTCCTGTCTTTTGCCAGAGGGGCGTCTTAGACCATGCTGCCACCGACACTTGTATTGTTCGAGAGTAACTAAAGAGGAAAGGTTTTTAGATTGTTGACACGTGACAGCACCATCTCCTAATGGAATAATCTCACTACATCTTGGGGGTAGTTCGCTCCATCGACCCAGAAAGGTAACAGTCTTAGCTTGACGGATTACATTGTGACCCTATCTTATAAGCTAGACTATTGTTGAATAATTCAAGGTAAGCTTGATACGTTTCAGGGTAGTAAATGATGTGTACGCTGGAAGCAGTTGTGTGTATACTTACCCTAATTAACGGTACTACATATTCAGCAGAATAAACAATGTTCGTTGTTTCACATTTTCGTCTTATTTTGTGAAAAGAAACCTTACTCCGAAGAGGAATTACTTGAATTTGTAAACATCCTGTATAATGTGTTGTCTTTGTCACGGGTGTATAAAAAAAGAGAATAAGGTTTTTATTTATCTCGGTCGAAGACAAAGACTAAATGAAGTGTCGGTTCATTGGGCCTTATGAAGAAGAAAATCAGCACACACAAAGTCCTCGGCCGATAAAAAATAAAGTTGGTCCGCTGTGTTATGTATTGCTCTATAAATCAAAACCAATGCGTCTTGGGGGGGACGCAGGGAAACAACCCGCTAAGTGACAATATTGGTCCTCTGTGAAATTTCCAATCTTTCTCAAGGGTCATCTTTATAGGACAGGGACTCACATCGGTGGACATGGGTCCCGTCAAGCTAATCTGATCTAGTTATATGAAATGGAGAAGTTAAGTGTTTGAATTCCTTCTGGGTATGTTGAGGTTTGCATTTCCTTAATAGTTCCTCAACCTCTATTCACGAAAATGCAGGTAAATTTACTCTCTACTCTAAATTTCTTATCCCTGCCTCACATTATTGCAATTAATGTGACTAGTCCGTGCTGGCAACACTCAGTGGACAAAAATATGTTTTATTATACATTATATTGATACCATAAATCAACAATTGTAATTATTTAGTCACCCGGTTTAGTGGTGGCATGGTCTAATGCGCTACTCTAGCTGTAGACTAAACTGCCGATGATGGGGAGATTTGGGTATGAATCTAGGTATTTTTCAAAATAGTTTTCCACTCTAGCTTCACGAAAATGCGGGTACACTTCCTAAATGCATATACATACCTAATTATGCCGTTTCTTTAAGAAGTGGACAAGATACTGCACTTCTAGTCCAAAAAACAACTACGTTCTTAATCCAGCCTCACTAACTTTTTATACACTTCCCTATCCGTGTACTCCCTTCCCTTCAACAACATCTATACACCGAGTCATTCATGCACTTTTATATTTAAAACTCTTAATGTTTTTCTTTTTCATACATTCATCTACAACGTTTATCTACTTTTTCATGGCATACCCCTTCCTTTTGATTCACACACACTTTACCTTCATAGATTTGCTTCATCACTTGATCCACACTTATCCTTTCAACATTCCCAAACCAACGTAACACGCTTTTTTCCAAATTTACTTGTCGGATTACCTCTCAAACATCATTCCTTCAGCATCCATTCATTACCTACTCTGTCCATACGAGTTTTTTCCACATACATTTCTTAGATATCTCATTCCAACTGCATTCACCATGCTCTTGTGTTTCTCCTGACAAACCCACTCTTCACATCAGTGATATAATTTTGCTGTGATCCCAATTTTATATACTGCCATCTTTGCCTCGTTCGATACTACTTCATTATCTGCAGTAGTCCACATACATCTAACTACTCTCTGAGATGCATTCGCCCGTCTGTCTATTTCAGCATCCATCCTTTCCTTTTTACTATCAGTGTAATTATTACATAAGCGTATATCCCGAACGGGTAGTAAGATGCGGTGCTAAAAATATATAGAAGACCCAACACCCAGACCCCGGCCGTTCATTCATCACTGTGAAAGGGTAAACCCACATTTTACCAATTATACTTTTTTTGGCCTTACCAGGAATCGAGCCCTGTACTTTTATATCAGTAGACAGATATGCTACTTACTGAGCTAAGGTGTTGGACTATTTCTATTACACTAATTATAAACCCAAGTGACAGACCACTCCCCCTTCCATCTCCAATGAACAGAGGTATGATGCCAGAGCCACTGTACAGGTTGCAATAATGGTAAATATTCAGTACTGCACATTTTATACCGGGTAGATCGTGAAACAATTTGACATTTAGAAAGTAGCTCCCATACTTATAGAGTTTGGTGATCCCTGCCTTAGACCATTCAACCATCGAGGTGAGTAGTATGGGGTATAGGTGGGTAGTATGGGGTACAGGTGCGAAGAATAATTAATCTAAGTGAATAAATCAAACACACTACAAATGTGTCTCGAGAAAGCCTGTGAAACTCCTTACAGTACACATGGTCACGACACAACTACAATTATTCTCCAGTTATCTTAAGATAATTTTAATTAGTAATTCATCTGCAAGTAGGTCTATAGATTGGTGGTTAGAAAGTTAGAGTTACATGGAACAAATATTAAATGTATCACAACATTTATTGATCATATTTGTTTACTAGTTCAATCAATAATCTAGAATAGCAAAGAATGAATTTATAAAGGGAATAGAGTTGAGACTATAACTTGAATCTACCAAATATGCGGGGAATATAATAATATATTAGATCAAGAGGCCACCAGTGGTAATTGTAATAGAGCAAAGGTTTAAAATGGAGGCTACTATAAGTGAGAGAAATATAGCAAAGACTAGAACTGGAGGATACCTGAGGAAAGAGAAATATAGCAGAGACTAGAACTGGAGGATACCTGAGGAAAGAGAAATATAGCAGAAGACTAGAACTATAGTTTATCAGGGTTAAGGGTAATGTAGCAAATATTGAAACTGGAGGCAACCAGAAGTAAGGGTAATAGAGCAGAGACTAAAGTCATAGGCTACCAGGGGAATATAGCAGAGACTATACCTATAGGCTATCAGGGGAATATAGCAGAGACTAGAATTATAGGGTGACCTGGCGGTCTAGGGGTAAGGTGTCAGACTTCTATGCTGGCGGCCGGGGTTCAATCCCCGGTCCCGGCATACATTTATCTGATTACCAAACCCTTCCTTCACCTCTGGCAAGACATCTTGTGAATGTGGGGAATGCCAGGCCTCCACCGTGGTTCGGATTCCACGTTAAACTGTAGGTCCTCCATTTCATCTCACAATCACCCTATCATTACACATTAGCGTAAGTGCGTATAACCCGAACGGGTAGTAAGACGCGGAGCTAATAATAATAATAATAATAATAATAGAACTATAGGCTACCAGGGGTAAGGGAAATATAGCTACAACTAGGAATGAAACTCTCATATGTGGAAGAAAGGGCTGCTATACCCCATGATGATAGGGCTGAAATTAACCTCTGATCAAACTCCGTTAATATTATTTCTTGTTACCCTTTAACATACCGATATCTCTCATTCTACGCGTACACAAAAGGTAATGAGGTGTACCACAAAGCACAGTGATGAAGATAATTACTCTAAACAGGAGGGGCTTGCTACAGACATGTGGAGGTGACATGTTGCGCTGATTAAACTAGGATTAATGACATCAGACCTTGGTTGATAGGGGAAGAGACAGAGAGGCTGTTGGTGCTTAAGTAGGGATGGAAGGGGAGGAGAGTTAAGGGCAATATTATTGTAGTTTTTATAGCAACACTTTTTTTGACAAAAATAAATAAAATATTTCGTCAATAGAAACATACTTATTAATTTTCTTCACATGGTGATGTCAACAATTCTTGAATTTCCGCCAGGAACAAAGCGGCATTAGATTATAAACTTTTCAAATTAATATAAACCATTGCCATTAAATTCTAGGACACCCTTGACAGATATTCAACAACTGTTGAGGTCACTTTGTGGAGAAAATTAAATCTTATGCTTCTACTGGAGAATAATTTGATTTATTTTGACCTGAAAATGTTTTTATAGATAAACTGCAAAAATGCTGCCCGTAATGCACGTTCTAATACACTCTCACCTTAAGGGCTTACCTTGCACCCAGATTCTTCAAATAAACGCTGGTAAGATCTCGTTATTTGCTTACCTTTGATTCTGGACTAGAAGATTTGAATTCGATCCCTTTCATCTACTCTAGGTGTGATTTTTATTGTTCGATATAGTTTCCTACATTACCACTAGTCAGATACTTGTGAAGGGTCTTTTTAAGTTAAACTTTATAAATATGTTCTCTTAAAATTATTTAGATTTATTTAATGTTTTATCAGTGATAAATATGCTGGAGACCAACGAATTTATCATATATCCTTGTGTTCCCCGTCTTACTACCTTTACTGGATGCCAGCATATATGCACTAATGTGGTTGGAAAGAGAAAGGTAGAATTTAGAGAGAATGTACCAGCATTATCTTAGAGGATGAATGAAAAACAATTTAGGAAAAATCACCCTCAGTGTATCCAACTGAGATTCCAACCCCAACTTCCCCCTCACCGTCCAATCCTACCAGACAAGGGTGATAGCTTTGTCCACTTGTCCATCGATGCGGTTTCCTTTATCAATCTAAATTGAGGTAAAATTAAAGGGCGTATAGAAGTGTACTAACATTTCCTGAAGAAAGAGTTGAAAAATCTACACTAATGATTATAGACAGGCCAACCTACTCTCATTTCCTAGCGTGGTCGATATTTAATCGAAGGAAAAGTAAAGGCCTCTTAAACAGTGGTTCAAAACCTATGGATCGTGATACTGTGGGTGGTGCTTCAATATGTTAATTAATAGCTCTTCATAATTTCCTAGCCTAAGTGTATTATTTCCTTAAAGTATTAACAAGCTTCAGTGGCCTATTGGTCTATGGCGTCGCTATCGTGTTGGACAGACCTGCTGAAAATGGGAAGGAGGGGGCTAGAATCCTGGTCGGGTCTACTAAGAGTAGTTTTTCATAAATGTTTCTCTTTCTCCTTCCACGTAAATGCGGATATACCAACTCTAAAATTATTCCTAGCTCATACCTACCCGATTATAGTAATTATCATACTTGTGTATAGCCCAAAAAGGCAGCCATTCAATTATTAATATATATTATATACATTTATTTCAACTTGAGAAACTTTGTTTGGAATAATAATTAATCTAAAGAAATACGCCATAGAAAAAAAATAAAGGTTGTATACCATCAAACTCCACTGTACTAAACTGTATGTGCTTAAAATGTTGTAGTATCATAGTAAACATCATGTACATATATTTATAAGATTCAAAAATTACATTATTTTTATTTATTTATTTGACATACCAATTATTATTGTAACTCATATGATCTCTTTTTATGTGTGTTTGGTCAGACGCCCTCTAAGAAAATGTGGTCCAAAATTAATATTAATTTTTTTAAAGTGGTCCACAGCTCCTTAGCAAAATTTTGGAGTGGTCCGCAACGAAATAAATGTTGGGAAACGTTGCTCTAGTCTAGAATACACCAGAGTCCTTTACACTCACCCCCAATATTTATAATTGACACTAGAACGTCAGTATATTTATGTATACATATAATTCCATCGCTAGTAAGGATTTCATGCTCATCTACAGGAACGAATTCGGTTTCTTAGTTTATAAGATATTGTTTGAACACGAAAAGGGAGTTTAGTGAATATATATTTTCAGTACCTTACCTTTACCATTTTTTTAAATATACAAATGTGTATGTATATAATTCCATAACATCCCACTGTTATGTGGTGTAAAATTTATGGTCGTAAACGTTTTTTTACTCCAAACTTTAGGTAATTTAATTTCGTTAGGTTTAAGATGTAAGCTTCCAAACCTTCGACACTTCGAAGATCTAAAGACTAGACGTGAAACTTCACGCTTATCTTCAGCCTTTAGTTAAGTAAAATTTACGTAGCCATCTTGTCCAGTGGATTTGTTTTTTTGTAAGGGTGCCACCTTTTTGAAGTTTTAAATTATTTCAACTTTCAGATTTAAGGTTAAGCCCTAACTTCGAAATCACACCCTATTCTAAGACTTATAGCAAGTCCTCTTTAATTATTTCTAGTGATTTAATGGCACCACTGTACAAGCAAATTTTAAATGTTGATGAGTTGTTACTGTGGAGATAAATATACAAGTGCTTATACATGAATAGTTGTAGCCCTGGAATACTATAGAGGCCTTCAAACTCTCATAATATTAACGCTTTTAAGGTCCAGTGAGCCTTTATCAAAATTTCTTTAAATATATTTCTATAATATTATTTCTCACTCATGGAAATTATTTGAACTTATTAAATTTATTAACATTTCATTTAAGAAAATTGACTTATTTTATACCTTGGTTAGATCCTTGAATATACTAGTGTTGCTTGAAATTACATTACTTTAACTGAATATCTCAAGTTGGAAAACGTTCAACGTAGGTTTGTTTATGGTTTGATTTAGATAATTATTTCTTAAAAGGATTTATTATGATTATGACCAAATTCAAAACATTTTAGGGCTCCAAACTTTCTTCTTGATATCATCTATTGGAATACCCTTTACTTTTTAATATTTTCAATAGCAATATTTCTTGTAAATTTGCCCTTGATCAAGTGGATATTCATGTTCCTTCTCGGGCCTCTCGTAATCCAAAATTATTTCCTTTTCCTTTCCTCTTAACAAGGCGAGCCCTATAGCTCATTACATAGCGCTAATTCTAGATTTGATGAATTCGACTTTTATCACAAAAGACAAGCCAAACTCAGAGATCTATTTAAGAAACTCCCTTAACATAAATCTTGTAATTTATTTTTCTATTTAAAAAAAATCTGTTAGTTCTATTTGTATACTTATGCTTTTATTACAACCTTTTATTCATTTAAATTATTATTTATATATTATTATGTCTCTATTTTTAGTCACTATTTATATGTATCATTAGTTAGCTGTGGTTGTATCTTATTTTCTTATGTAACTATGCTCACACCTAAGTTACTTGTGTACTTTTCAGTTCTGGCCTGTTATAAGTATTGTGACTATTGGCCAGTACTATAATAGAGGAAATTGAACTTGAAAATTGAATTCTAAATAAAATTAGGATAATATAATACTCATTAAACGTTTGTACTGGAAGTAATTTATATTTATATATATATATATGCTTACAAAATGGTTAAAATTACTGTTTTTTCTTAGATTTATAAGATTATATTCCTCAAAATGGAAAAATTTACTCGACTTAGAGGTTTATATTTTATTCTTTACAGTAACATTTCCTGTTTTTCACTACACATGTTAATCGTTGTGTGCTTTTATGTACTCTTGTATCACCAACCTGTCATTTAAACAGTATTTTCTCTCCTTTTTTGTTATATTGATTTCATATTTTTAGTGAGTTAAATTCCACGTTTGACATTCCTTACTGAGTTCCGAAAGAACGGAACCTAAGTACAAAGATTCAGCTGCAACAATTCTCTTTTTTAATATAAAACAATGCACTTTTAGTCCAGTCAGCAATATTAGAATTATGTTCCTCTTTTAAGGGTGTTAGATTAATATTTTATTTGTATAATTCTTTATTCCTCACCACACATGGATATCTATTCACAGCTGGTTCTTTACAAAGCAGATATTTTTAAAATACAAATGGGTACCTACAATACTCTTGTTAAGAACACATTTCTAAATAAATTTTTACCAGATATTCGATTTTGTTATACATTTAAAAGTTAATTCTAAAAGCAACACACTAATTACAATATAACTTAATAGAGGAAAATTCAAGACTCAGTTACTATAGCCATAGTCTCGACTCGAACCAAGATATCTATAGTTACTAATCGGCCTCTTTTGCACTGAAGCTATAAATGAAGGAAGTCAATCAAAAGGGAATTAACCATTTTTATTATAAGGTTAAGTTAAATGTGATCAATGAATTCAGCATAGCTAGTTGGACTATAACTTCGATTTTTCGATCGAAGAGAAATCGCACTATAAGTAGTCTACACCCAGCCCAGTAAAACTGAAATTTATTGATGTTTCAATCTTTCTAATTCAAGTTTTTAGATATTTTTAAGAATGTATGTGTTGACAAATAGCTATGAAATTAGTATACTCACTTAATAATAGTTTTGTTTCAAACCTTCATCAAATTGAATTAGATTTAATATTTTCCCTATTGGTTTAAAAAGGTTTTTTTACAAACTTACATTATAAGCACCCTAAATATTTCGCGTCCTCACGGGTGTGTAAATGAGTTTTTATTTTTTATTTATGGGATAAAGGGAGATATTTATTATCTTTTTCTTCACAAAACAACTTTTGTTATAAATTATTGTTGTTTGGGACATTCTTTAACATTTTAATTTTATGTAGGATGCTAGATTTTAATGTATATGATGTATAAGTAAAACCTCAAAAGATTTCAATACATAAGTTTTTTTTAAACATTGTTCATTTTCCACCGCGTCTGAGTTTTACGCATAGTTTACTCAAACTAATGGAATAGGAATGAGTAATGTAGAGTTTTAATGCAAAATATATCCAAATTTTCGTGAAGTGATAGTGGGAGACAATTTAGGAAAAAACAGCCTCAGTGTATCTGGATGGGATTTGAACCTCTGATCTCCACGTCACCAGAAATCAAGTCATCAAACACAAAAGAGCTATGCGTTGGATCATGAGACCACTGAAGTGCGTCCGTACAATTTTTAAAGTTTTTTTTATGATAATGAAAATGTTCATGTGAAAACTCATCAAAGTTAATTTAAAGTAAGATCTTTTTAACAAATAGGCCTATAACACAAATGATTTTGCGCTAAAAAAAATTGTCAAAAGTAATTCTAAATTAGCTTGGACACCCTCAATGGTATCTGCAAGGTAGAAGTCGAATGGCGAATCCTCAAAAGAAGGGGAAACTGCCATTTAGCTAACTCGGGCACCGTGGATTTAATAAAAACAGGACCATATCACATCACTTGCAAATAGACTAAACCTAAGATAATTCACCTAATAATAAACATCAATAAAGTAAGGAGTTATAAAACACTTACTAATATTTAATCCCTTAAAATATACTAAAATCTTCTATTGACGAGCTGACACTGAACTAGGTTCCCTTAAGACTAGAAGTAGGCTTATCATTAGGTCACAAAAGTTTTTTTTTAATCTTTACGTCTTACTAGTTGTTCTGGCTATCTGCATGCATGATGAATTACTTTTAATGGGTTAGGGATGAGGAAATATACATTTTAGAGATAATATACCCACATTTGCGTGGAGAGAGAGTGGGAATCTATTTAGAAAAAAACACACTCAGTAGACTCGATTGGGATTTAAACCCCGATAACCCAGTCATCAGCAGGCATGTCTAAAATAAGAGTGAATTGGCGATAAGAGAGAATTTGAGTTACTTTATTTTGTCTACTGGCTATCAAAATAAACTTAATCCCACACATTTTTTTAGCATCACGTCTTACTACCCGTTCGGGCTATATGCTTATGATTTTATGGATAAGTAAGATAATATCCAGAGGAAGTGTACCCTCATTTACGCGGTGGGAGAGTGGAAAACAATTTTTGAAAAACCACCCTCAGTACACCAAACCTAGATTCGAACCTTGATCTCCCCATCATCTAAGGCCTAGTCTACTGTGAGAGTAGCACCTTAGACCATGCAGCCACCCAAGTGGGTTAGTCACACGTTGTAATACTTAAAATAGCGTGATACTGGGCGTTGACTATAGACAACTAAATAATAAAAAATACTGTTTTTAGTTAAAATTATATTTTTCCTGGACTTTTGTATAGTTTAAGAACACATTAAGAATATCAATAAAATGTAGTGCCTAAGAAAGTGTTGTTTCACAATTTCCTTATTTACATATTATTTGCCTCCAAACTATCCGCTCATTAATTTCTTCAGGTAGTTAAAAAGCTCTTCTGTTGAGATCTGATGACTTATAATCCTCTCTTCCACATTAACTCTGCAGTGATGGCTACACTCCAAGTTTAAATAAGCCACTTTAATTAGGCTACTTTCTGTCGCCCGCCCCACAACTGTGCAGTTAATGTCATCTTGTAAGTAATGTCCATGTCTTCTAGTTTGTGCTTGTACAGTCGCACCCAAATTACGTGGAACAATCGCTAGGATACGCTGTAGCTACAAAATAAATTGCAAAGTAAGAAAATTATCTAACTGATTCAGTGCAAATCCTAGTTTTAAATCTGTTAATTCCTAACCAATAGTGTAATTGTTAGTTTAGTTAGTATAAAAAAGTAATCAAATAAATAAAAAGTAATAATTGATTAGTAAAATATTTTATATGAACTAATTTCTTAAATGTAGTCCTATTTGTTATTTGGTTTATTAATCATCAGTTGAATAAATTATTTGTTTAAAATAAGTAGTAAATGCTGTTTATTTGTGATAAAGAAATATAGCTTCTTAATTTTATACATTCAATTTTAATGAAAAACTTTGACATATAATAAATTATTTTTTCGAAAGTTTTTAGGGACAATTTGATTATTAATGTGTTTGATTACTGGTGTTAGACTGTTTTTCTACGCGATTAAATTAAAATGTTGTTTTGAGAAATACTAATAAAAAGTACAATACATATTAATGATAGGTGTTAATGAATAGATTTCTAGTAAAAGTTAATTTATAGTCAACGCTTTTTTAGGCCCAAATATATGCAATTCTTTTCAAATATAATCGTCATACTATTTTGAGGATATGAAATGTAATTAATTTTATAGGCTGTTGTAAATAATCTATTATATAAAATCCATGCAGTTTCCCTCTGTTTTTCCATCCAGAGGTTTTTTTCGTACTTCAGTTATCTATAAGGTTGAAATGCGTCATGGAGTTTCCTGGAAACGCGAGAATGATTTACAAAATCTAAGACCTTCAAAATAAGTATCAAAATTTCAAAATATGTGAGTGTGGGGACCGAAATAAGTTGGGAGAGAAGCAGTAGCTTGAAAATGTTTTCCTCCAAAATTTTTATAAAATCAACTTTTCAATGTTGAAGAGCATTTAAACTTGGCAAATTGATAAATGGATCACCCCCATATAACATATAAATTTAAATTTATGAAAATCAAAAAATAGGGAGATAAGAAATTAATGAAAAGTGGAACCTTCAAAATTTCTAAACTAATACAAACAAAAACTGTTGATATGGTAGATAGTTTTTATTATGTAGAGGTAGAAGGAAAAAACCTAAAAATAGAAAACAAAAACGTAAAGATTTATAGCGCTGCTATTAAATAACTAAATATCAAAGAATAAGCTATCACCTATACAGGATATAATAATGAGAATACACAAGTTCTGGTGGCCTATCTTGGCGAAGCATGGTGCTCTTTTGGTTTATATATTAGTCTACTATTTCATTTGATTATTGTATAGTCATCTTAAGTGAATGAGGCCGTTCCATTATTTCAAATGAGCACAAACTTCTTAGCAGAGACAGGCTTAAATATTTCTGGTAATATAAAATTCCAAACTATTCTTGACTATAGTTTATTAATTTTATTGTAATTTAGAGTAAACATTTTAATTATAATCTTTACTGTCTAATTTATACCAAAATATGTTTTTTGGCGGTGCTTCGCATATTACCATCAGTCTGGGCTAATAATATATTTGCACTAATGGGGTGGGGATTAGGACGTGTACTTGAATTTGAGTGAAGGGAGCGTGGGAAAACCTTTATGGGGGAAAAACACCTTATTACACCTGGCCGCGATTAGAAATCCCCGTCAATGGCAAAAATATCTGACGAGACTAGTACCTTTATTTCTGAGTCCACCAATGCTGGTTTTGCTAATCCCAGCCAAACATTTTTCACTGAGTAATAATTAGGTGTAGATTCTTAATTTATTTCACACTTATTCTGTTGTTGTTGTTGTCTTTTGTGCTGCCTAAAAATTAGTTAGTCTTGTCAAATAGCACTTTAAGGGCATGTTTGGACACAATTTTATTCATTTCGTGCTTAATTATCCGTATAGTTACTGTGTTGAGCCGCTGATGGAGCTAGAGAACGTATCAATAAAAAATGTGGCAAAAGTTTGAAGCTTCAAAATGTTACGGCTGTTAGTAAACATACATAGTTCAAACATATTAGAAATAGACAAAATTATAATTAGATATATCTTTCAAAAGGTTAATTCTGTTTATAATTATCAGCAATATCATCAATACTCGCTCGTTACCTAAACGAACCTCCTTGGCAAGTTTAATCTTTGCAGCTCAAGCGGTTTGTAAGGAATGGAAAAACAACTCCTTGGCCAACTAACTCTCCTAAGGTGCGTTCTCCAAGCTGCGACAGTTACCTGCAGCTGCGGGGGAGTCGCAGTCCACACGCATGCGGTGTTTGAGTTTGATCCGCGACACGAGACGATGGTTGCACGTGTCGCGGCACTGGTGGAGTGAGCAGTGCTGGCGGCTTGAGACACAGATACAATGCTAGAGTTGTAGTGACATTGCGTATTTGTTATTGAATTTTGTTTGTTAATCCATCCAAACAAACATTTTAATGACAAAAACTGGACGTGCTAATGACCCACTCGCGGGGTGTGGCACTGTGTGAGTTAGTATTCGAAATCCTTGCGTATACGATTTAAAATATATGAAGTACAAGGATATGGGTGCTTGTGTTCATGCTCTATCTTTTCATTCTGTTGTAAAAAATACACTAAAATTATTTTGTCGTAGCCTTCTTACTCCCTCCAGATATCCGAGAATGCTCTGTCACTCCCATCTCTCTTCAAATAGACTGGTGACTGCAGCTGAAGTCGCGTCTTGGAGAACACCCCGTGCGACTGTCGCATGAACTAGTGTTGCCATTGTTTGTTGCAGCTGTAGCCGTGAGACTTCAGCCACAGTAGCAGGTTACTGTCGAAGCTTGGACAACGTACCTTGGGTTGAATCTCTAAGGGTGAATTTATAATAATTGCAAAAAACCTTTGACCCCTTATACAAAAGTCCTTCCTTGCCAAGTTTTATCTTTCCAGCTCAAACAGTTTGGAAGATACGTATACTCCATTCACGGTAGGAATTACTCTCTGAAAGGTCTCTTTTCCTACCAATATCCTACTATATAATAGATTTATGTTAGGGAAAAAGGCCTTTCAGAAATCAATTCCTACCATGAACAGACTTTAGAAACACCCCCTCCCAAAAAGCCTCTTTCCCGTCACCTAAAAGAACCTCCCTGCCAATGAATTCTCATCTTTCAAGCTCAAGTGGCTTTTAAGATACCTTTAAAAAATCTACAACTCTATTTCACTCTTTCTGGAGTAGAATTTCGCAAAACCCCTTTTATAGGATACCTATGACCTGAAAAGAACTTCCCTGCTAAATTTCAAGATTCCAGGTCCAGGCGTTCGGGAAATATAGTGATGAGTCAGTCAATCAGTCAGTGAATCCTGGCTTTCATCTTTATACAAAAGATTATTATTGATGGTCATAAAAATGAGAAAATCAGTGAAGTCCAAATTTTTGACATTTTTAATGATTATATCAATTTTAGGGGATATGTTATCTCGGGTTTTGACAATATTTTAATTGAATTACCTAAACGCGAAGAAATAATCCTTAAAAAGGCATGAAAACAAGTTTCCTTGTCCAGAGACAAGGATGAGATGACGACTTTAACGTCCTTGCATCGTGTCATGTCAAGATGGTTTTGAGGGGGGATAAGGGGAGGGGTGAGAACGGAAAAAAGGGGTGATTGGGGCGGACCCGTATGGCCGTAGTTGGAAACAAAGCGAAGAATGTGTTTAAAAAAGCGGTCAGTCGCCAAAAACCTTTACATTCATAATGAGCAACCTTGGTGGGCCATGGGGCGGCATACCCGTGTCTAACGGATGCGAATGAAAGATTTTTTGGGTATAGTCGGTTAAAAATGCAATTGCTTGACTGTTCTTTGACTTTAATTATTATTATTAGCACCGCGTCTTACTACCCGTTTGGGTTATACGCACTTACGCTAATGTGTAATGGTAGGGTGATTGTGAGATGAAATGGAGGACCTACAGTTTAACGTGGAATCCGAACCACGGTGGAGCCCTGGCATTCCTCACATTCACAAGATGTCTTGTCATGGGTGAAGGAAGGGTTTGGTAATCAGATAAATCTTTGCCGGGACCGAGGATCGAACCCCGGCCGCCAGCATAGAAGTCTGACACCTTACCCCTAGACCACCAGGTCACCTTTGACTTTAATAATTCACTATTTTTATAGGTTGAAGTAACAATATCAACTTCAATTTTATAGCCTACATTGTAGAACTACTTTACATGTAACACGCTCATCTAGTCGCAATAGACTCAACTGCCGATAGTAGGGATATGAGTGTTCTAATCCCGAGTGGGTACGGACAGTGATCAGGTCTATTCCTAATATTTTTCCACCCTCTCACCATGAAAATGTGAGTACATTTGATCTAAATTCAAATTTACTCATTCTTAACACATTAGAGTAATTAGTTCATATGTGGCTAAACCAAACGTGTAGTATAAAGAATGACCAAAAATTATTTGCTTAGGACTTTTATTTCAAAGTAGTTTCACCAAACACTATTCATATTTAATAAACAGTGGCTCAGTATGTATTAGTAATTTTCCAAATAATTACACCCAAACATAAATTTAGGTAGAAGCTTCTACGAGGTTTTTTTTTTCATCACGTATCACAAACCGGTTGACTTAGATGCGCGCATAAACTGACACCAGCTAACACACCGCTTTCGTGTCCAACCCGTACATGACCGAATTAACTTAGCAAATTAATTGAGGTCGGAACGGAATGAATTATTATTTTTCATTTTATAGTTATTGTAGTAATCATATAGTTCATGTGCTATGATGGTTAAATTAATAAAACAGTATATTTATTTAAATTACTATTTATTATATTGATTTGCTTCTGGCATTTCATTTAATAGGCCTACACTACACGCATCTTGGATAGTGTGAGAGTGGCCGTCAACATATTTATTGTAAATTAACAATAAACATTTATTATCTCCATCATACAGAACAAATTTATGAAATATGTAATTCAACTATTTTTAATTATCACATCTGGTCTTTCATGAGAGCAATTAGACCCACTGCAATTACCTGAGCAGCTAACACTAGGCGCCGTTAACTATTTTATAAATCATTATTCCTGAGAGTTTACATGAGAGTGTACAAGGCTCAAGAGAGTTACAAAACAAGAGTGATGAATCCTACTCCACCCAACTACACTGATAATTTTGAAACTATCCAGGAAAACACTCCCATTGGTCCTCATGATCAAACATGAGCCAAATAACGGTCCTCCTGTACCGTTTGTGGTGGTAGTGGTCCAAACCAAGGGAAACAACCAATCTCACCAAAAAGCTTTTATGGTGCTATAGTTTGGGCCGGCGACTCTCACAATAAAGCTGGTTTTCCTTACTATCTGGCTAGCAGATTTTTTACCGTGCAAAGACCCCGTCAATACCTACAGGTTTTATTAACAAATATCTTATTTTATATAACGTATTAGTAAAAATTGAAACAATTTACTTCTTCTTAAATCAACAACCCTAAGGTTGATTTCATGTGATTTCTATCCATTTGGAACCGGGCATGCACTCAGCCATACGGCTGGTTGGTGCTGCCTGAACCACCTGGTAAAAATACCACGTATTAGGGGAGTTCAGGAAATGTGGCGGTTACCCGTTGTCTTACACACTAACTGTATATGAGCGAGCGTGAAAGGGCCTACCAATTTTGCTGGAAAGGTATTTTCACAAAACCTTCCAGGGTTCTTTTACATATGACAATTGATAGGGCAACGACGTCTTTACGTCCCCTCCGAAGGAAGTTGTGTCACGGATTTTTATCACTGAAGAAAAATCGGTTGATTTCGGTTGGGTTTGAACCCACGATCATTGGGTCATGAGACAAGCATTTTACCCCAAGACCACTGAGGTTGACCTGATTAATTTATATAAACTAATTACGTTCATATGGGACGAGGAAGTTAGAATATAGAGGAAACATATCCTCTTTTGTGTGGAGGGATAGAAGTAAACCTTTTAAGCAAAAAAAGCATCAGTACAACTTATCGGGATTAGAGCCCCAAACTTCCCAACATCGGCAATCGCAACTAATGTGAGAGTGACGCGTTAGACCATGCGATCACTGGTATGGGTCTCTACCAGTTAGGTGTAAAACTAAACTTTATCTAATTTATTATTTTATAGCTTTAACTTGTTACATTGATTGTTATAATACACATACCTGCCTCTGTGGCGTAGTTGGCTAACGCACTTGTCGTGTTGAGCTCGACTGCTGAGGACGGGGAGATCGAGGTTCGAATCTCGGTCGGGTGAACTGGGGGTGGTTTTTCCTAAATGGTTTTCCACTCTCCCTCCACGCAAATGCGGGTTCACTTCCTCTAATTCAACCTTCCCAATTCCTAATCCATTAGCGTAATTAGTACTTAAAAGCGTATAACCCAAACGGGTAGTAAGACGCGGTGCAAATATTAATATTATATATAATACACATAATATTTCATTCCTCCAAGATATACCCCTCGACTAGACCTATACCAGTGGCCAAGTGGTCCAAAATGTTATTATAAAAATAAGCTTGATTATAAAGGACGAGGGGGTTGAGGTTCAAATCTTGGTAAGGTAAAGTGAAGATAGTTTTTGAAATTTTATTTATCACTGGGATTACCTCATTCTCTCTCCATGTTATTACAGGCACAATATTTCTTTAACATACCCTACTTACCTCCAAAACAGCTTAAGCCATCAATAAATTTATTGTTATATATTTATGCCTATCAACACAAATTATTAGTCATACACACTTTAATACAAATAAATTGTAGGTTGATTAACCTTAACAAAAGTTCAACTATTAAAAAAGTTTTAAACAATCTGAAAACTACTTTTTTTTAAAGAATGATTTTGAAGCCCAGGATGGATCTAATACAAATAATAATTTTTAAATAATATTTATATTTTAAATTAATATAAGATATATTTTTTGATGCTGAGATATTGCACTTTTTTTCTAAGCTGTCCCCGTCCAAAGTTTATAAAAGCCAATTATTTGCCTTCTTTAGGAGTACTCTTCACTAATCTTTACTTTATAAGCTCTCTTGTATTTATTAGTAACTTTACTTTTATTTTAGACTTAAGAAAGTAAGTCATGGACACGTTATTTAAGTGCAATTTGCGGAGATTAAGAGAAGAATCCCGGCACAGATTTATCTGATTACCAAACCCTTCCTTCGCCTCTGACAAGACATCTTGTGAATGTGAGGAATGTCTGGCCTCCACCGTGGTTCGAATTCCACGTTAAACTGTAGGTCCTTCATTTCATCTTACAATCACTCTACCATTACACATTAGCCTAAGCGTGTATAACCCGAACGGGTAGTAAGACGCTGTGCTAATAATAATAATAATAATAATAATAATAATAATAGAAGAAACCTACTTTGGTGTGATAGTGTTGTAAGACGAGTGCCGTAAAAACTTTAAAAATATATATATATATTTCTTTGAAAAGTTAGACTAAAGGTTTGGTAACCAGCCGTTTGGGCCATCGTTCTCTATAAAGGCGTTGTACTACGTCTCCTATTAAAAGGTTGAAACAAAATAATGAAGATTTTTTGAGACTAACAAGAAAACTGGTATAAGTTACAGCTAACTTGAAGAAATATCTTGCGATATCTATTTAGGTCCCATTATTCTGAGACAATACACTTGCTGAAAGATTAATGAGAGAGGGAATGAGGGTTATTGGGTTACACTCCAGTTCAAAATAGTGGCGTTCCATATGAGAAGTCTACAATAACTAGTATAAAGGCTCAAATGCATGCCTGTTGAATCAGACAAATTTACCAGCTATGAAAATGAATATGACAATAATAAAAATACAATGAGTAATGACCGTTTAAAGAGTGTCATTTAAACTCTTCTGTAACATGGTCTAAGGCGCTACTCTCGCATTAGACTGAACTACTGATGATGGGGAGATAGTGGCTCAATCCCAGTTTGGTGTACTGAAGGTGGTTTCTCCTAAATGGTTTCCAGCTCTCTCCACGCAAATGCTTGTACACTTCTTTTAAATTCAAACTTACTAATCCCTGACATTAGCATAATCAGTAGGTTCTACATTAGAGTATAGCACGAATGTGTAGTAAGATGTGGTGCTAAAAAATATGGTCTTATACTTGACTTACTGGTAATGGGGAGGTCATTGTACAATTACCAGCCGGGTGAACTGAGAGTAGTTTTCCTTAAATGGTTTCCTAATCTCCATACATACAAATGAGGTTACATTTCTTCTTAATTCTACCTTATTAATCTTCAACCCTTTATTATATTTACATTTGGTTAACCTGGATGCGTATCAAAGCATATAATAGATTTTTTTCCTTCGAAAGAACCAACCTCAGTACATTCGTCCAGGATTCAAACGATGGCCTTTCCAATAATCGTCTAAAAAGACTCTTTGGTCCACGTGACCACCGATATTGTTTTCCAAGTAACTAACGTGTCTTGTTTTGTACTAAGAGGTATCTATTATTTGCTCATACTCAAGAATACATAACACTGCTCTTTCGTTACGACCCAACCACTCACTACATGTCCGTACATTGTAACAGTTGAATCTAGATAGTGCACTCTCCTTTATATAAGTAGAAAGACCGCTGATAAGAAATGACGATATATTCCTTCATTTGACCTACATCCACCTTGATCTAGTAATTTTATTTTATCTAAGTTAGGGTGGTATTTCCTTTTTCTATCTATCTCTTTCTCTCTTTATTCCTCCTTCCTCTTCTTTTCCTCTGCGTAACATTTCCGAATCTTTACACTTTGATTTGTGTCCTTATATCTCGTGGTTCAATCTCCTTCGCATGACAAAACCTGGCTGCGATAAGATACTTTTTGTGAGACACGTGCCTAAACAGTAATAATAATAATAATGAACTTTGTAAATCAAAGTGATAATTAGTATCTCTGTTTTTCTTTTGTTCATATTCGTCCTATACAAACCACGATAAGATCATAGTTTGATAGAAATAAAGGGAAAAATCTTATTTTTAAACCCTAAGGATGTATTTATTGGCTGTGTTAAAGAACTGAGTTCTGTGAACAAAGAACCTACGTTTTAAATTTTACTTTTTAATCATCTTTGGAGTCTTTATTCGAATATCGTTCGGATATTGATTTCTTTCTCTTGACACGACGTGGTCTGAAAGCAGTACATACGAGTTATTCTGTATTCACTATAAATCGCTTGTAGCCACACAATTTTATGTATAGTAGCCCCATGGCTTCTTTGGTGCTGACTGGCAGCTCACAGCTCACAGCTGACAGCTTACAGCTCTGTAAAGTTACTAGACCAAATTATGTATCCCTACGCCGAACCATATGATCTGCAAAAACATGTGTTTAGCAGCTGTAACTTCTGATGGTCAACATTTAGGTATATACCTAAATGTTGACTGTCAGAAGTCAGCTGTGAGCTGTCAGTCAGAACCAAAGAAGCCGTGAGCTTACTTACTGTACGTACAGTAGCCCCATGGCTTCTTTGTTGCTGACTGACAGCTCACTGCTGACTTCTGATAGTCAACATTTAGGCATATAACTAAATTTTGACTGTCAAAAGTTACAGCTGCTAAACACATGTTTTTTCAGATCATATGGTTCAGCGTAGGGATACATAATTTGGTCTGGTAGATTTTCAAAGCTTTTATCTGTCAGCTGTGAGCTGTTAGTCAGCCCCAAAGAAGCCATGGGGCTACTGTACCTACATTTGTGGGAAGGTACAGTACATTTAGGTACACCCGGCTGGGATTCAAATCTCATCTTTCCTTGAATAAGATTATCCTATCACATCCTGTGCTCCTAGTTAATCAAAGTAAGATTATAACACATATAACACATGGTAATACAACAAACACATTTTATTGAGTACACACAAACACTCCAAAATAGCCACAATTAGCTAAAAAAAATATAGGTGTGCTGTTTCAGTTTAAATTAATTTGTCTTTCGTACGCTGATGCGACCAATGTGATTAGAAAGTATCAGTTTACATTAATTTGACAGCCATGTGCTGATACACGCCAATTTGTTTAGAAACTAGACATTACATTTCCAAAACTTTATTTGTAGGGTTAAGTGATTCGGCCCTATTAAAATAATTTTTTAGACATGTGCTGATTTTATAGTTATATGAGGCGGAAATTTTCCTTTTATTTTTATGGAAAAAAATGTCATCTATTTAAATTAATTCCAATAAAGTAATACCCTCGATTTTGGTTCTGTTTTCACACTCACGTTTCAACTACAGCGCTTGGTGGTTGAATGTGTCACTAATGTTCAGTCCTCTATTGCCCTAATAATATGTCAATACGTCGACATTATAATCAAAGTATTTACGAATGCATTTCTTTCTCCAGAGATTCAACGATCTGAAGAAAATACCAATTTTAAAAAAAATCTATAATTGCAGCTATTTGTTTGAATTTTTATTTCAGTTTATCACCCCCAAGATAATTAAAATAATTTTTAAGCTACCTTGTATATATTTAACAAATTTTGATCCGCTTCAGGGGAGGCATGGCCTAAAAGGGCCGTAGCGTCAAAGAAATACAACATTTTGGAATGTGATATTTGAGAATTTGATGTAATTTGGAGAATTTCGACATGTGAGGATGATGTACCAAATTTATAACCCACTCTTTCTTCGACAAGAACCAAGGTTCTTATCACCACGTCTTACTACCTGTTTAGGTTGTACGCATATATATTATGATAATTACTCTAACGGGATAGGAACTCGTAAGGAAGCATTTTAAAGGTAATCTACCCGCATGTGCATTGAAGGAGAGTGGGAAAACATTTAGAAAACCCACCGTTAGTAGACCCAACTGGGATACGAACCTTGATCTCCCCATCTTCATCAGGCCAGTCTAACACGAAGGTGACGCCTTAGAACATTTGGCGGCCAACGCGGGCTAGGATCAAGTTCCAAATGTAGTTGAATTTGCGCACCAAATATGGGGAATGTTTGGCATAACATACTTACATTATTGAATATTTAAAAAAATTGTTAAAGTGAATTGGTTCAAATTTGGCATATGCTAGCTTTTTAATATTAAAAGTAATCTCTATATTTTTGATTCTTTCAAAAAAATTGTTTAACAGTAGCTTAGTGTTGACTGATTTTTGAAAAAAAAAAAATTTTTTATAAGAGCTCTAATAATTTTGTTCAAAATTGGTATTTCATTCTATTTTGAATGATAATAAATTAAAGTTCTTGGGTTTTCTAAAATAAACTAATTTAAGGGTAGTTTCTAATTATACATTTTAGTAAATTTGAAATATTTCGAAAATAGTATTTAAAATTAAGTACAATTGAGTATCTGGAAATAATTTTTCAGGATATATATAAATATACTTTTATTTTTACGAATATAAATCATTTTAGTCCATTTTACAAATAACTTATTTAAAAAAATATTCTACGCTTTATTACACCAATTACATGAGAAAGTCTGTAATTTTGAGTTGTATCATTTATTTGATAAATTATCAAGAATGAAAGAATGAACTTGTGGGGGTGTGCCTTAGCATTTACTTTTACTTTTTCATATTAAGAGAAAGTATTGCAATCGTGAAAATAATTGATCTCAAGATTATGACGAATATTTCTATTTTAAGTGAACCAGAACCCAAAAAATGTGGATTCTGCAAGTATGTTTGTCTTTTTGTCTGTCTGTTTGTCTGTCCTTGGCCATGCATACAAAATGGTTTTAGAGAATTTGGTTCAAACTTGATATTTAGATGCTACAGGGCAATACATATGATTTTTTCTTTAAATCTCTAACACTAGCCCTGAGTTCAGGGGTAGTTTACTGATAAATGTTTTTTTATAATTCCAAATTTTTCAAAAGCTACAATAATTTGGTTTAAATTGATATCTAGGAAGTGTTTCCTATATAACAAATAGCACTGTGTATTATTTTTTGGGGTAAAAATTTATTAAAGGAAGCCCTGTGAATAATTTTTGAAAACTCTAAATTTTTGCAAATGACTAAGTATTTTGGTTAAAATTGATATATGGAGAGTATTTTACATGATAATTAAAACTTTATGCTTTTCAAACGAGCACATATTCGTTTAAGTGGGTAGACTACTGATGACTGCACTTTTTTAATTAGAATATTTTAAAATTGCTGCAATAGTTTCGTCCAAAATAGATATCTGTTAAATATTTTACATTATAAATGGTTTGATACATATTTTATTTTCCTTTAAAAAACAAATTTAATCAATTTACTATTGACTGAAATATTTGAAAATTTTGTAAATAGCTCTAACGATTTTATTTAAAATGGGTATTAGCAGACTATTTTAAATGATAGATAATATTCTATGTTGATTTTTATAAAATAAATTAATTTAAGATTAGTTTACTGATAAAATATTTGAGAAAATTAGAAATTTTTGGAAAATGGCTTTTAAGATTTGGTTCAAAATGGGTATCTGAGAATTGTTTTTTATGATAAATAAAAATATTTCTTTATTTTAAGCAATGAAAAATAATTTGAAGGTTGTCTACAAACAATTTATTTTTTATTGTTTATTTAAAGAAAGTTTATTTTTACTATCAATAGTAATGATCATTTTTATTTTTTCCTCCTGAGGAAACTAACTTAATATCTTAAGGGGGAAAAAACAAC
This sequence comes from Timema douglasi, assembly GCA_901482245.1. Lineage (NCBI taxonomy): Eukaryota > Metazoa > Arthropoda > Insecta > Phasmatodea > Timematidae > Timema > Timema douglasi. The sequence continues at coordinate 39,865 of CABEEJ010004523.1, forward strand.
GGGCATCTACCTTGGAGAAAGTCCGTTTTTCCTCCCCAAACCTCAACTTGCGTATTCTGCTCTCTTGTCACTACAGCTTGCGTGGTCTGGGACCCTTTCCCGAGATAAGAACCCTAGTCCCCCGGGCAATGAATCACTTGGAGATGTCTTCGCCACCCCCGCCACCTCCCCTTACACTGATAAAAACATTCCCCCCCTTTTGACCCCCGACTCTTACAAAAGGGCGGTGAAAGCAAGGAACAAAGTAACACACCAAGATTACCTCCCCTCTTTAACAGTTACTAAAACTTTGTCGTGTTTCTTAAAGCTTCAACTGACTGCCCGGGGGGGTTGATAAAATACTTCCGACAAATAATGGTAGGGAGGAGTTGGTTGTAGGGCTCTTCATGGACTAGATATAATTTTTTTTTCTGTTATTATTTAATGTATATTTTCTAAACATACTAGTTGTAACACTACTGATGGCAGCTTGTATCCTCCAAAGTAGATGAAAGGACAGTGTCGTACGAGGTGTCAGCTATAGCCTATTACAGGAGTTCCCAAACTGTGCGTCACGACACCCTGGGGCATCGTGGCTATAAGTAAGAACTAAAACATTTTATGTATAGTGAAATGTAACATACGCATTTTAAATACGTGTGCTCGTACAAATTTAAAGAATTGAATAAATCACACAAGAAAACATATATTTCCCCATTATGAATCAACTACAAATAAATGTGGGGAATGCCAGGCCTCCACCGTGGTTCGGATTCCACGTTAAACTGTAGGTCCTCCATTTCATCTCACAATCACCCTACCATTACACATTAGCGTAAGTGCGTATAACCCGAACGGGTAGTAAGACGCGGTGATAATAATAATAATNGAACGGGTAGTAAGACGCGGTGCTAATAATAATAATAATAATAATAATAATAATAACTACAAATAAAGTCATGTAAAACCAAAATATGTCTAATTTAATTCCTTCTTATTCGGTTCTGTAATTTTGTTTTGATTTTGAATTTTTTTATTTAAAATAATAAAATAATGTAAATTACAAATTTATTTTACAATAATGCCACCAAATCGAGTTTGGGCAATTAAAAAAAAAAAAATAGGTACAGGAGTGTTGCATTGAAATTCTGACATATGAAGGGCGGTGTGGTCTCAAAAGGTTGTGAAGAGTAGGGGTGGTAATGGGGGCAAAAATATTTTATTTTGTCTTATAACACCCATCTTACTAATCGTTCAGGGTTAACGCAAATTTACTAGTTACACTGGTGTGTTAAGGTCAAAGAAGGTTGAATTTCAAGTAAGTGTACCCAAATTTGCATGGAGGATGAGTGGAAAACTATCAAGGAAATAGACTCCCTTAGTACAGCCTACCGGAAGTTTAACACCAATCTCCCCATAATCGGCAGTCAAGTCTATCACGATAGACTGGTTTTTCAAGTACTTTAAATATTCTAAAAATAGTTCTAACTATTTTGATTCTAAATGCTTATATTAGTAGTGTTTGACATGACAAGTAGCAGCATATACTTGTTTTTAGAGCATAAACTCATTTATGATTGATTTTTCAAAGGTTTAAGATAATTGAAAAATGTCCCTAACAAATTGGTTACAAATAGGTATTTTGGGAATGTATGACTTAACGAATAGCATTGTTTAGTAGTTTTGAGGGTAATAACTCATTTGTGGTTAGTTTCCTAGTGACTGATTTTTCAAAAACTTGAGATTTTCTTAAATGGCTCTAAAGTTTAGTTCCAAATGGGCATCTTGAGAGGGGTTTGACATTAAAAATGAGATGTATACAAATTTTTGGGGTAAAGATTAGTTTAGGCGTGATTTTTTGGTGACTAATTTTATTTTAAACTATTTTAAAATTGGCTTTAGTAATTCTGTTTGAAAGGGATATTTGGGAGCGATTCATCTCCCAAATAATACTGTATTTTTTGTTTTAGATTTAGGGTTTGTAATAGTTTACTGAAAACTGATTTTTGCAAATTTCGAATATTTTTTGAAAATAACTATAACAATTTTGTTAAAAATAGATAATTATCAAGGACTAATTTATATGCTCATAAATAATGTGTCTTAGTTTCTCTAAAATAAATTTATTTAAAGGTATCGTGTTTACTTATGACAAATTATAGAAAATATAAAATTTTTGGAAATTAGCTTCAAAGATTGAGTTCAAAGCTAATATCTAGCAATAGTTTTTCATGATAAATATTAATACTGTTTTCCACTTTTACACAATACAAATAATTCTATGGTGGTTTACAAATAATTTATTTTTAAAAAAATTGAAAAAAAATTAAAATAAATCAACTTATTTAAACTTTATAAATAAATAGTTTTTATTGTTACTAACAAGATGTGTTTTTGTATGAGTAAAACTTATTTAAGTATAGTTTATTAAAAACACATATTCGAAAATTTTCTTCGGTAGTATAATACTCAATATGAGAAAGTTAGTGCAATTTTGTCATACCATTTATTTATCTCAAAAAACAGTTCTCAGATGCTTATTTAGAACTAAATCCTTAAGGATTCCTCAAATTTTTCGGAATTCAAATAACCTAAAGTTTATTTATTTATTTATTCTTAATATAAAATAGTCTTCAGATACTAGTTTTGAACAAAATCGTTAACGCTATTTTCGATGATACAGGTGGTTTCACTTGCTCTCAGCCCCTGAGTGCTTCTCATAGATCAATTACATCCATTTGTTTTAAAGCTATAAGAGAAACTTAGGGGCTGAGAGCGAGTCAAACACCCTGTATTTCATATTTGGAATAGAATTAGTGTCCAAAATTATAAATAAAAGCACTATTTAAAGTAAGTAGGACCATATCATTTAAACATTGTATTAATAAATAAGGATACTTTTGTTTAATGTTTAGAAAATATAAGGGGAAGTGGTGCCTAGTGTAAATGTTCGTCAGTATCTAGATTAGGTTTATTGAGAAATTATAGATGATTGTAGAGTTAAGTAAATTACCTCTGATGTGGCATGTTGGGACTTGGTAAATAATAATTGGTAGAATTTTTACACAGTTCATCAGCGATTAGCCAACTAGTACAGTCATATTTATTAAATTTCTCTCTCGTAAAATTACTAAGGCCTATTAACGACATAATATAAGGGTAAGGACGAGTAGAGAATTTTAAAGAAAATCCAGTCATTAACTATGAAGAAAACCATATTCAGTTAACCCGCACAGGATTCGATCCTCCACCTCCTTGTCAATGGGGACAACATGTGGATTGTGAGTTCAAAGACTAAATAATTTGGTTTCCTCAATCACCATCAGACCGAAAATAATGCACTACTAATAACAATCTAAAACAAAGAGAAATGAGAAATGACGACTGCACTGAAACTCTCTTCTCGAAGCAGGGGACACACCCGAGTGAGTGACGTCACCCACTTACTTCTCCAGCTGATTCCAGCCGGGCAAAAGGGATGAGGCTCTGCCGGCTCGGGTCGATCGATGCTGGAAGGAAAGCACTGGAGCAGTGGGCGCTGTTGAGAAGAGCTCTCTCTTTCTCTCTCTCTGGGTGCCGTTACAGTGTGGGTTGGCCACCCCGTTCATACTTATTGCAGAGTCTTACTACCCGTCCAGTCTATATCTGAATATTTTCACTAATAGATTAGTGATGAGTAAGGTACCGTCCATTTTTTATAGGAAGGACCTGGCAGAAAAGTTACTATATATACTATCACCTATTCATACGTCAAGACATGTGATATGAAGCTGTAACTTTTAATAGATAGTATTAAATAACTAAAAACATTGATTAAATAATAAAATGTGATATATTTTGCCAACAAAAATTACGTTTATATTTTCTAAAGTGCTCTTTCACTGGAAATGGACTATATAATCTAGAGAGAATGTAGCTAGATTTTCGTGAACTTATAGTGGGATAACACTTAGGAAAAACCAGCTTTAGTAAGCCTGGCCAAGATTTGAACCCCATGCTCTTCGTCAAAGGCAATCTAATTAATTGCAAGAGGGACGACTTACACCATGTAACAACGGATGCGAGTCTGATCATACTCTTATTGATTGCGCCAGCAAAATAAAGGCTGACTGTAAACACTTCACTTGACAATATCTGTTTGTATTATAACAAATTATTTATGAAGTGCACCCCCACAAAATAAACTTTATAGTGCCAGAACTCTAACCAAATAATGAAGATAGAAATACTCGTATCAGTTGCCACTTGGACTAAGTGTTAAGTGCTTAATGTAGTAAGGCTTACTGTTGTTTATGAAACAATAGTTAGAATCCCAACCTGAGGTGCTTAGTGTCTTTTTTATAAATAGTTTTATATTCTCTGCCCATGGAAATGTGGGTATATTTTCTTTAAAATTCTACCATCATGATTACTATCCGTGTAAATATGCGGATAAGCTGGATTGGTAGTAATACGCAATGTAGAAAATACACTATAAAAACAATAAGAGACCTGCTTCGGTGGCCGCATATACTATGGCGTCACTCTCGCAATAGACTAGACTGCCAATGAGAGGGAGATTGGTGTTCAAATACTGATCGAGTGTGCTGATGTTGGTGTTCACTAAATAGTTCTCCACTCTCCCTTTAAGTGAATGCAAGTACACTTCTTCTAAATTCAGCCTACCTCATCCCTAACTCGTTAGCGTATTTGGTGCATATGATTATAACCTGAACAGGTAGTAACACGAGGTGATAAAACACAGACAACAACAAAACTGAGAGATTTTTTTTTTTACTAGGTTTATTTAACTTGCACTTTCTGAACCATCTGATTAAACACACAACTTACATACAAAAAAATTAGCACTAGAACTGAGACAAAAGTCTTGATTCAACCTTGTTAAAGAATTAGCCACACAATTTCATCAATGATTCATTTCTTGACCATTCTAGGAATCAATCGAAAGACCCTTGGATCATGTAAGCTTTAAAAAAAATCTTAGTCTAATTTGGTGCTCTAGACATAAATATCCATTCAACTGTTTCCTGAATGATTCCAATCAATTTCATCACAGACCGACTGTAACGTGTTAACTCGTACACTCAAAATACCATATATATGATTAACAAGATAAATACAAGAACTAATAAACTCTAATTATGTGGAGCAGATATTAACTTATGGTGAAATCATGTTGCTGGAAAACGCCCAAACTTGAGGAAAGTGCCCCAGCTGACTGTTCCTGGAGGTTCAACATAAGGACATCCTACTCGCTGGCCCAACTTCGATGAAATGCCAGAGTTACTTCTTTGTGTTGAGCTCAGCGCCATCTACTAGCACTAATTGTCTTTCTGCTCAATTCTGCAAAATCACTACCCCCTTTCCCCTTTTATCCTGGTGAAAACCCTTCCCGAATATGCCAGTCCTTTTGGTATAAAACAGCCATCCCTCGCTTCACATTTTGTATTCAATTATAACGATTCGTTGGAGGAACAGCCTGGAGGTTAAGCAAGGATCTACGAACTAAGCTACTGGTGATCACGATATTCTCTCCTCCTCATCGCAGATGACTATGAGTATTTGTATTAGTAAGCTTTGATAGAGTTGTTACTCTTTGTTATTATGTCCTTATGACATAGTTTTTTACGTCAGAGTTTCTGGCTTGTTTTTCTATACCCATAAGACTTAGTTTTGAATAATATAGTTCTTACTCTATGTTTCTCTGTCCAGAAGACTTAGTTTATTATGTCAGAGTTTTTGACTTGTTTTTATATGTCCTTAATACATTATCGTTAATACCTGGGCAATAGTCAGACGCCCTATACAGTATAATCATGCTCTGGCTAACTTAATGTTTAGGTTTATTTTATGGTAGAAATCAGGTTATCTATTGCTTTGTTCCATGAGCTAGTTGGGTCTTTGACTGAAACCAGTCTAATATTTCTAAAGATGCGCCTATCTATGGTACTCAACCTGTGGGTGTGCTACTAGTCTAGAGTAGTGGCCCGCGGGGTAGAGTTTATTTTGTACAGGCCCCTTCAGGACCCATTTGGATTAGTTAATGGTTAAATGTTTGCACTAGATATAGTGTATCCAGATATAGGTAGAAGGTTAAATATACTTTTGAATGACCAGGCAGTACTAATGAGGAATAGACCAGCCATATTATCTTAATAGCCTAGATTCTTGGTAGCTCGCCATTAAATATTTGTAAAACTATAGTTCCTCTACTAGGGGCGTATTCTTTGTATCTCATAATTCACTATGGGGTTAACTCATGCGAGATAGCTCATTTAACTACCAACGTTGTAACTCTTTAAATTAGGACCTTTTATAGAATTTGTTATCGTTAACTATTATTTATGTAAATTCCTTTCATGTTTAAGTCTAGTAGCCACAAGGCGGGATAGTTGCTATGTTTGGTTGCTTAACCTTAAATTAATATTGTCTTCCTATTTAAATTGCCGTTGGTTTGGAGGCAGACGCACCTTCGTAGTGGAATGTGTGTTAGTTTTACTTTAACGAGTTACAACCGTTAGTAATATAGACGCTATCTTACTTGTGTTGAGTGCACCTGTAACCAAGGGGTTTCACTCAAATATTCCCTATTGGGATAACTATGTCAAAAGTAACTGATTTAAATTCGCTTGATAAACAAATGACTTTCTTGTGTAATATATCGTAGATCCATATGTAATTCTATCTACTTTTTTAATTTAAATAAGCTGATTTGTTAAACTTGTATATTTATCTTATGCTTGTGCCTTCCCCTCCTTATTTAAATATGTATGTAAATGTATTCGTCTCTTCTTCTATCAAATAGGAGAAGCGATGATACATGACAAATTGTTTGTTCTCAATCAGGTGACGGACGGTATCAGGGTCGCCCAATCTCTTATTACGACAAGGGTGCAAGATAAGGGAGTACAGATACTTTTGTTTAATTGCTATCAAAGAAGAAGAGTGGTAGTTTCGTCCAGGTCACGCACCATGACCTCATTACTCAACACCTCCCCACCACCCCGTCACCTCACTACACCTTATCAGATACTACCTGTCTTCACCCTGAAAGGGGTTTAAACTTGGAATGGAAATAGGGCTGCCACCTTTTCTAAAATAAAATAAGGGACTTTTTCAATGGCGCGATAAGAAGCGTCTACCCTAAATTTACTTTTAAACATTGGATGCCCTTCTAAATTAATTGGAGGATAATTTTGTATAGACATTATACTGTAAGAAATTTCAAATTAGGGCTATAAACAATTAATTCTACATTTTAGAAACTCTTCAATTTATTTTAGTCATATTTAAAGTCCAATAAACTCTTACATAACAATCCTTTAACCGTATTCAGTGTAGCCACAATAAAACTTGTGTGTGTGGTGATACCACAAAAAAATACAGAACAGGTGAATTTAGAGAAATATTTAAAAAAATCCAACTTTAGCTTTCTCAAATAATCAAAGAAGCTTACATTAAAAACGTTACATTACTATAATTTTTGATATGTCATTATTTATAAACTTTCAAAGCTACACCTCTAAACTACCTGTATTTGTTATTGTCATTAACTACTCTCTTTATACGACGCCTTAACTCAGTTGGTATCCTGTCTGTCTATTGATTTAAGGGTCCAGGGTTCGATTTCCGGCATGGTCGAAAAATTTATTGTTGATGAAATGCGGGCTTATCCTTCCACGATGATGAATTACCGGCCAGGTACTGGATGTTGTGCCTGTTCTAGTCTTAAGTTAGATTATAAGGCATATGAAGCTATGACAAGCCTAACATTACAGTAGTGGAAATTATATGGCTTGAAATAAAAAACTGACCCAAGCCACACAATGTAAACTGTGATAGATATTAAAAACAAACTACTCTTTAAAGGAGGTATATCAAATTAGCTGTTCGTGGGCTGCATATGGCACGATCTATGATTCTGTACGGCCCATGGACTTTTTGAGGAACTAACATACAATGCGGTCATACGTTTATCACTTTTGTAGATAAACACCATTTGAAATTATAATAATTGAAAATTATTTGGGAAACTCTAGTGAGGTTGGTGAACTAAATTTTTACTCATTATTCACCATCGTTAGATTCCCAAAAATGGATTTTGCACACCAAATACGTGAAATGTTTGGCAACACATAAGTGTGGGACCGAATGTTCTCTGTTATTAAAAGGAACAAACACCGTAAATAAATGGTTTAAGGACAGGTTATACACGCTCTGTAAAAAAATGGCCCTTTTTAAATGATCAATTCAATTATGAAAGTGACTTTAGCTCAAAATTTAAAGGATGACATTCATAGCCTTGCTACAAATTAAAAAAAAATCATATTTCATGAAAATATAGAGGTTAAATTGTGAACATTTTATGTATTCTTAATAATTTTCTTTTTGTAACAGTAAGGACTTTAAATTTGAGTTTTTTTTACTTAATATAGTCACAGTAATATTTAGATGGGGCCCATTAATTATTTTCAATTTTCAATGTATCTTAAGTGATCAAAAGAGTTTGACACGTCTGCTTTAGAGTATATTTGTCTAACCACTTTTCACGGAACAATGGTTTTTGCTAATCAGCAAGCGAGTTTTTTCATCCATTGCTGTTTCCAGCTTATGGTCCGGGTCAGTTTTTTATTCAAGCCATATATTTTCCACTACCGGCTTGCTAGGTCTGTCGTAGCTTCATATGACTTACAACCTAACTTAATACTAGGATAAGCACAACGTCCAAGTCCCGACCATTAATTTATCAATTGGAAAGGGTATACCCATATGTCCATCAATGATACAATTTCACTCATGCAGAGAATCAAATGCGAGACCTTTAGCTAAGTAAACAGACACGCAGACTGAGCAAAGGTGTTGGACCAGCAAGCTAATACTTTTTACTATTTGTATCCTTTATAAACTATTTTTTTGAATCAATTCTTAGTTAAAGTATAAACTGAATATTGATTTTTATAAATAAACTATTTTAAAGTAATTCTATAACACCTCGGATAGCATTTAATCTCTTTACAAATAAAATATACTTTGCCCAAAGAAATAAAACCATTCATATTTAAAGTAGGAAGTTTATCCATAGCCCATAGTTTAATTATTTGTGAAATAATGGAAAGGATAAAAATATCACACCTGGCTCAGTGTTCACGTAGGCTAAGGCGTAAATTTCGCCTGTTATAACTTTCTGATGATGGAGAGGTCGAAATTTGGATACCGACCAGGTGTGCATAGAGTCGTTTACCCTAAATGGTTTTCCGCTTTCCTTCCACGCAAATGTGGTTACATTTACTTTACACTATATCTTCCTCATCCTTACCACATGAATGTGATTAAATTTGGATTGTCTGGACAGGAAGTAAGAAGCTTTACAAGTAAGCATTATTATTATTAAGGAAACAAATAGCCGAAATTATTGTTAATGCATTTTAGTGAGGATAACACCTCTTAGATATCATTTTTCAATTTTCAGAATATTATTATTATTAGCACCACGTCTTACTACCCGTTCGGGTTATACGCACTTAAGCTAATGTGTAATGGTAGGGTGATTGTGAGATTAAATGAAGGACCTACAGTTTAACGTGGTATCCGGACCACGGTGGAGGCCTGGCATTCCCCACATTCACAAGATGTCTTGTCAGAGGTGAAGGAAGGGTTTGGTAATCAGATAAATCTGTGCCGGGACTGAGGATTAAACCCCAGACCCTAGCACAGAAGTCCGACACCTTACCCCTTGACCACCAGGTCACCAGCAAGTAAGCAATAGTTGTGGACTCGCACCAGTGGTTGAACGGTCTAACGCATCATCCTCGTATTGGATTGGCTTGTTGGTGTCGGGGATATTGGGGTTCAAGTCCCAGTTGGAGGTATTAAAGCTTTATCTACACTATACATGGTTTTAAACACATAATTCGTTTTCGTGGTTTGTAAATAATTCGTGGACATTTCATCGTAAATTCTTCATTTTTTTCCCTTTGAACTTTATGATTGCACTGTTTGCTGATTCATAATTTGCTATTCGTCGCATGGTGGGTCGTAGCACTGGCACATACCAGACAGAAATCCCGAACGTCAGTTGATCACGAGTGATGCTAGAGAGGAGCAATAATGTTGACTTGTGAGGATTCGAGTACCGACGATAGTGTGGTCACTGCAAACCACATTTTTATCATACTTGTTAGTAGCAAAAAAATAAATAAATATGGAAACGTAGCACCCAACAGATAAAAACCATCAAACTTCTTGTTTCTCTTTTTCTCGTCTATGTCCGTCGGATCCCAAAACTACCTGTGACTCAGAATATCTTCTATTACATTTCAAACTCGTACCTCCTGCCACTCATAATCCATGACTGCAACTGACAAACCACTCGATCCCTCGATATCTTGGCGCACTCAACGGATAAATAGCGAACCTAGACGCATAGTGTAAACCCTGAACATATTACTCACGCATCTTGGCTTACGAATAATTCGTTCCTTTTGATCTCAAGTAAAAAAAAAAGTTTCCTCTGCGAATTGCCATGAGCGTGACTAACGAATAATATATCACGAACATTAAAAATACGAATTTATATATTCACACTATTCGCGAAATAAACGCGAATTGCGAATCACGAATTCATGCATATTGTAAATCTAACTTATTCATCCTTTAAAATTCTGCCTTTATCATTTCTAGTGAATACGTGTCCATTGTCAGGTATATTTGTACAACCCAATCAGCTATTAAGACGTGCTGAAAAAAAACAACTACGGGGTCTGACATTTTTATGTAACCAAGTGTGTTCCGCCCCCGCTAAGTTAGACTAGCGTGTGGGTCGCCCCCACAAGGCAAGCAATGACCGAGGTAGGTTGTACTACATGCGAGTTATATATCTCATCCAACAGTGCCCATCAACAGGACAGGTGGACTAACGTATTACACCAAGTCTCATTTCCTGTGCCTTTTTTTATCTAGGCAACCCCTTCATACTTACAGGACTGCGGTCGGGATTTACATTTGCTTGACTTAGACCCTACAGTCATGGAAGAAAAGGACTGGAAAACAGTCGTGATCGAAGAGGAGAGCTTGAAATAAAATTATGTCCTGTCATACTCCCCCTTTTAGTTTGGTTTTTGTGTGTACCGCGTATTACTTTTACACACCCCTAAGATCGCAGTTTTATAAATGTAATCTAATTTCAATCAATGTATTCTTTTTCTACTGTTTAAATTTAATATGTAAGTTACATAAAAATACATATTAATTAACTGTCCCCACATACATTAAATTAGGATTTTATTAAATTTTACATTAATGTCTAAACACGGATAAGAATTTAGTATTGTGTAGTTTGTTCGTTCGTCTGTATGACTATGTACACTACCCTACGTAATTACCCTACAGGTGACAAATAGCAACAAAATGATTCAAATATCTGTGTAAAAGTTTGTTTGTCATCAGATCATAGCTTTTCTGAAATTCATTATTGATATCTAGACCATTTAATTGTTACGAAACAAGCTTCAGGGGCTGAGTGATCTGAGGCGCGTCTCTCGTGTTAAACTGACCTTATGAAGACGAGGATATCAGAGTTCGAACCTAAGTCAGGTCTACTGAGAATGGTTTTCCCTAAATGATCTCCCACTCTCCTTCCAAGTAAATTTGGGTAGATTACCTCTAAAATGCTTCCTTACCTATCCTTACCCGATTAGAGTAATTATCATATATGAGTATAGTCTGATCAGGTTATAACATGCAGTGAAAAAAAATTTAAAATACAACATAATCTGTTTGTGATCTTACATAAAAAAAATTAATTCAAATGTTTAAATGTTTTTATTTGATTTATTTTTGGTGATTGAATAAAGGGACTGTCAATTCTCACCAACATAAAATGAAATTCTTCTTCTTTGTTTATATATTCGTTTCATAAAATTTGGAGTAGTTTTACATATACTCTTTAGGTTAGAATTTGTTTTCCTCTTATAAAAATTTAATTTGTACATATAGGCCTACACGAGTTCTATTCCCGTGTCCAGGTGTCATTTTAAACATATAATTTAAATTCATACTCAAATTCTAAATTCATTTTAATATATTTTTTACATCAAACCAGGGTTTTATATATGTGTAGTTAGAGTTCTAATATATTCAACCAGGTGACTGGTAATTGCTTCTCCTTTGCTTACTTAAAAAACACACACTTTAAAGTAACAAACTAACTACATTTTTAAAAAATTACATGGAAAATATCATACTTTTCTTTACGAGTGTTTGTTGTTGCAACGAACAGCCAGACAAAAGAATAATAAAATAAAGTCGACCACACCAATAACAACAAAACAAGTTTTGAAGATTGCAAAGGGCAGAAACGTAGTAACGATGTGACTTCTTAGACAACCTGTAATCAGCGTAACAACAACTGAAAGCTAGACACAAATATAGTCTGTAGTTTGGATGTTTTGTCGCTAGGCTACAAACATTTTACGACATTTACACATATATACGTACATCGTGCTGCGATACGGATTTACGAGCTACAAACCGTTCAAAAAAACAACAACCTACAAAGTCGATATTGTCGAGATGGAAAAGAAACTGAAAGAAAAGTAAAAAAATAAAATGGTAGCTCCGAAGAAGAAACCAAAGATAAGCCAAACAAAGCATTTTAGAACTAAAGTCTAATTTTCATAGGAAGGGTCTAAGCTGACATAGGCCTTTAAAAGCTACTAGAAACATATTCACGTATTGACACGTAAAGTTATGTGATCTGCAGCTATAACGTTTTAATGATATTATCAATACCTATAAAATAACACTAATACAATAGTAAAATTTCATGAATTTTAATATGATAAAAAGTTTATATTTTCTAAAAGACGGTGACCTGGTGGTCTAGGGGTAAGGTGTCAGACTTCTATGCTGGCGGCCGGGGTTCAATCCTCGGTCCCGGCACAGATTTATCTGATTACCAAACCCTTCCTTCACCTCTGACAAGGCATCTTGTGAATGTGAGGAATGCCAGGCCTCCACCGTGGTTCGGATTCCACGTTAAACTGTAGGTCCTCCATTTCATCTCACCATCACCCTACCATTACACATTAGCGTAAGTGCGTATAACCCGAACGGGTAGTAAGACGCGGTGCTAATAATAATAATCTAAAAGACCTTTCCGATGACAATTTGACTCTATTTTACTATGTAAGCTTATAAGGATGATGAGCTATCCTTACATTTTAATTGTACAGATTACACAGCACAATAAACTTTAACCAACAAGGATGATCATATGGTTTAAGATATCCCTCACCCGCCTTGGTGGCCGCATGGTCTAATGCGCTACACTCACAGTAGACCAGACTGCCAATTACGAGGAGATAAAGGTTAAAATCCCTGTGGGTTGTTTCCCCTCACTCTTCCACCACGTAAAAGTGGGTACATTTCCTCTCAATTATAACTTCTTCATTCTTATCCAATTGGTGTATTTATGTGACTAACCCTACCAGAAAAACACAATATAATTAACTTTTTATTCCCCATCACGTCCTAATAACTGATATGATCAGAAGCAAATATATCAGTTAGTTTAGGGTTTAGTTGACCTGGTGGTCTAGGGGTAAGGTGTCGGACTTCTGTGCTAGGGGTCTGGGGTTCCATCCTTGGTCCCGTCAGAGATTTATCTGATTGTCAAACCGTTCCTTCGCCTCTGACAAGACGTGTATTAATCACTACTTGTGAATGTGAGGAATGCCAGGCCTCCACCGTGGTTCGGATCCCACGTTAAACTGTAATGTCCTCCATTTCATCTCACAATCACCCTACCATTACACATGAGCGTAAGTGTGCTTAACCCGAACAGGTAGTAATATGCGGTGATAATAGTAATAATAATAATAATTATAATAGTTTAGGGTTTAGACTTAGAGGAAGTGCATCCGCATTTGCGTGGGTTCAATTATTGATATCCTCGTCACCAGCAAAACAAATTAACTGAACTTGACACTTAGACCGGTGTGGGCTTATTACTTTTAACGAATTTTTTTTAAGTCTATCAGAAATAAATTGACAATAGAGCCTATTATTAGTTACACTATGTGATTACAAAACAAAAGAATGGTTTGATCACTATTCAAATCGACTGACGTTGAATATCTACATGTATAGGACTATTACTTGTAGTTGAACTTCCAGAAACTTGCCACATAGTTTGTGATGGGAGTGTACCACATAGCAGTGGCAAGTGGTGGTGTAAGATTACCTTTGTTTTATGATCTTTTTGTTCCTTATTAGGACAATACATGTACATGACTGACTCGTCAAGACGATCTAATTATGGGGTGGGTCGAGTTGTTTTGCACCTTTGCAGCATAGGCTGTAAAGACAAAAATACGTACTTTTTTTTTTGCACAAGCACAGACAAGAATTTGTAACTGCTTGGTATTTTATGGTTCTTTCTGTCTATAAACATTAATGTAGGCCCAGCCAACTGTCACGTCCAAGGTTTAGAGTAGACTAGTAAATTCTTTTTAGTTGTTCACAGCGATGTCGTTTCAGTGAAGTGGGAAATTTGCATACATTAGGTTTTAATTTATTTATATGTTAACTGTGCGAAATATATTATATTATAAACTTTCTCTAGTTCATAATATGTTTGTATTAAGATCTTTTCTTAGGGTAAAATATAATTACTTTTTTGAATTTTTGCATTTATTATTTATAACACTATCCGATTGGATTAAATTATTCTTTTCTGCAAATTTTAAAATAAATTACTTGACTCGACCATTTATACTTTACAGACGTCTACATATTCATACTTACATCCTTACATATATCCATACATGTATTCTAACATAAATACATTATTACATAAATAAATATAAGTTTACTTATATACATTACATACGTAGGCCTACATATATTCCTAAATCAAAACATCCATACATTCACCATACAACCCTACATACATTTAAATGCCTCCTTATATACATACATACATACATACATACATACATACATACATACATACATACATACATACATACATATATACATACATATATATACCTATATAACCCTACATACATTAATTAATCCAGGTTTAGACTATCTATACTAGGTGTAATTTTATGTTGTATAAAGGTGTTTTAATTGTTTTATTAGTTAATTAATCATACTTTTAATTCATACAATGATATTCATATGTAATAATATTACCAATTAATAACTACATTTGATCAACTATGTTGAGAAGGAGAACGGGCCAGTACTGTACCCTTCTTTTCCGCTAATTACTCGTACATAGAAATGGTACAAAGGGATCATCCCTTAACCACGTAACACTGTTGAGAGAGGGCCAGAGGGAGGAAGGAGATATCTCTAGTGTCTACATGGTGATAAATAGGGAGGGGGGGGGTAAGTTTGGGAACATCACAGTGTTTTAGTACGTAGCACAGATCTTATACTTGAATTTTCAATAATATTCAAGATTTAAAATTGATTCAAAATAGTAATTATCTGAATCCCTCTTTAAGTGTCACAAAAGCTTTCCTAAGAAATAATGACATTCACTCCTGATATGAAAAGTTACGTAACACAGATGGTATGGATGTCTACTTGGGGTCTTATGGATAATCCAGGGCCTTGGGGGGA